>CM021697.1:91189425-91320150 GCA_011074415.1 Stictonetta naevosa
TAAATGACTTTTCCTTCACCATGCTGACATGTAAGCAAAAGTATGTGGGGAGTTGAATACAAGTATTCTCTGTAAATTATACATATGACATCAATACTGAGGTTGCTTTAAAAATATAAAAAATCCCCTTTGAAGCAGGGCAAGAATGATTAATATGAACAAGACAATATAACTTAAAAAAAGAGTCTCAGAGTGGATAAGTAAAATATGCCATTCTTTCATTTAACAGAAGTCCAAAATCACAGATAAGTTTGTACCATGTTGTCAATGTCATGGATTCTGAAGTTTTACAAAAATAATCCTGATTTATCTGAAATCTATTCTCTTTGAGGGGAAAAAAATACCATTATCCCCATTTTAAAGATAAACAGATCTAGAGAAAAATCAAGGGAGCTTAAGTGACTCATGCAAAGCCACAGAGGAAATTAATGTCAGAGTGAAACTAATATCTAGATGGTGCCAAAACACCATTTAAGCATGTACTCTTAGCTTAAAATCTCCATCTTCCAGAGAATGACAAGATATGCTATCCATTGTGAAATGCATCCAGCTCACAGACTTTAATGTTAGTTTGAAGAGTTAGCTGCAGTATTATGATAGCTCTTATAAAAACACTGCTGTGTACAAGAAATCCCAGATATGACATTTGATCAAAGCTGACTGTCACAATGAAGATCTGTTCATTTTTGCACAGTGGAAAGGCATTTGTAACAAGATTTTTGATGGCCACCTGGAGGTTTAACTAAATGATTTCTTTTGAGTCTTCTGTTATGATTTTCACCCACAGTATCTCCATTACTAGGAGAAAAAGAAATATGTAAAATAGATTAGTAGAATGCCAGAGGATAAATGGAGAGCATCCTTAAGGAAAGAAAGGTTCTTGGAGAAACTTAGGTGCTCTACTCTGCAAGATGAGTCTGTTGATTAAAAAAAATAATAATAATGTAGTCATATAAACATAACTACCTATAGATATTCACAAAGTCTATGCATTTGACAGTGACTGATCTTTCAGAGAAAACAATGCATTGTTATTTATGGTATGGACAGAAAGCCACAGAGCATTTAAATATTTGCCATAGCTGCTGTAATTAACCCCAAACCCAAACTTCCATCAGCAACAGAATTAAAATATTTATTACTGCATAATGATACTTCCTGCTCATTTAGAGTAGCCTAAAGCTATCAGAACATTTTTAGAACTATTCCTCATAGCTTTCAAGACTCCTTCCTCAAAAATAGTCCATTAAACTAAACCTGAGCTAGTAACTCAAGGCTCATAGACAACCCATTAACAGGCAAGTAATGACCATTCAAGCTCAAGTTTCAAGATGAGCCAGGAAAGAACATATTCAAATAAAGGAGAACCAGTGACTCTAGAGCAAACATTTTCAATATCCTGCTCTGCTGCAGTTATTTTTGTGTTATCAGCACAGTCACTCCAGCTCTGCAAGGTATTTAGGCCCATCAAAATCACAATGGAGGAGTTAGGCAGGAGTTAGGCAGCTCAGTACCCTTCAAGTGTTAGTTCTCGTTATTGATACCATGAGAATAACAACACCTGTGCACCTCATAGGCATATTCTGTGGATAAATAAATCTTGGAAAGTTCAGCTGGTCAGATATTGGAGCTACAGAGAGAAAGCAAGGCCATGAAACAGATAATACCATTATCAGCCACTTGGGCCTGTTCCAACAAAGTCCAGCAATATCAGCATGAACCATGGAGTCCATAACTTCTTGCCAGCCAAGTGCCATTTGTTCAGTGTGATCTTGTCCATGTCTTCATAGAGTGTAGAGGGGCTTCAGTGGAACACCAGAGGGACACGGGTGAGGTGAGGAAGACAAGTCAGGGATGTCACTGTTTAGAACTGCTCAGCAGCACAGCCTCTTTCCTGTCACGATTAGAGAGTCCAGTATAGGTGGACACTAAGTGAAAATAAATATTGTGACAGAATTTAAAGCACGAATTTTACTTGAGAACTGTGCTGTTGATGGCTGAAATTTTCTGTCATGATGATGACATGAATTATTCATGTCCCCAACAGTGAAAGAACATAGCTTTCATAGAGAATCTTTTGGGCATGTGGAAGAACAAACAGAATTTTCATCATCTATCCACCTCCCACAGTTACAGTTGCACAAGGGAGAAGGATGGCTTAATAGATGATTGTGTATTTTGATCAGCAAAGAAAAATGTATATTCACTTTCTTACAATATGTATATATAATTATATACCTCTAAAAATAATGTCAGTACTTAGAATATGTCATTTTCAAACAGATTTGTGGAGTCACTGATCTTCCTACTATGAAGTTTGTGATATGCAATGTTATTCTGCACAGTTTGTACAGAACTTGTAAGCTGTGAAAAAACCTTCAGTGGAAAAAGCATGTTAGCCAAGACCTTGAGTCCAAAATAAACTATTGTACCTGTTTGGATTGATGACCAATTCAGACATATCAATTATGCACTGGACCTTGCTAGCAGTAGTGAGAACTTGCACTACCTTAAATATAGGGCACCAAGATGAGTTTGTGAATGCTGGTCTTACCATGTGCACCAGCTTGACATTGAGCATTGTTAGTATCACAGGGAAATTAAGCACTGTAGAGAGAAATCAGTGATGGACAAATGATACAAGTGCCTTACAGACGTCTTTGTACCAATCTTCTCCAAGACTCACCAATCCTCCTCTCCACTGAAGAGGAATCAGGCTGTTCATCAGCATTACATCCAAACGAGAATTTAGGATAACTAGAGGACATACATGAAACCAGGTCCTCATTATGCAGTGACATAAGATAGATTTTTACACAGCAATATTTCTCTCTTCTATATAAATATTTAATACTTTTAACTCTCTGATTCCTCTTTCTCCAGACATGTAGACCTAAAGGGAAAATGGTTAATATTCTCTTGTCCCCAGTTGGAAAGAGTAGACCAAAAGTGACCCGAATGACCCCATGACCCGAAAAGGACAAAGTTTTGCTGATTTTCAAAGGAAGAACAGTTTAGATTCAAACTGTTGAGCTATGTTTGGAAAAGAAATAGCACCAATCTGACAGTAGCAAGTGAAAACGACATGCTTAAGGAAGCATAGGGTATGCCAAATTTATTTATTTATTTATTTATTTTATTTTTTCAAAAGTTACAGTAAGACAAATGACTTTAAAAAATCTATAAAAGGCAGACTTCTTTTCCCACATTAGAGTGCAAATTAAACTTTGCCCTGCAGTGGCACTTTTTAGAAAGGTGTAAGAAATGTCCAGACAAGTAGGCAGTGAACTGAACATTACCAAGGGCTTCAAGTATGTTTCACAAGTCTCATATGGTGAGAAAAGCTCTCCTGACAACACTTGTAAGAGCCAGATGCTGAAAGAAACAAGTACAGATAGGATGTCTGATCCTGCAGTGCTCACATGGGGAAAACTCCCTTTGAAGTCCATAGGAATGTGAGCAAGGATTGCAATTTTTATCACTATTCTGACAACCTCTATCATACATCTAATTTATAAGCAAATTTTCCATTTGAGAGGCTAATTCTCATCTTTCTTCCTTCTTTATAGCACTTTCCCCTTCACTAGCTATTTTTAGCCCAATTCAGCTGCCTATGTGATTCAGCCAAATCATTCAGCACCTGTCATTTCATTATAAAAGGGAAATCCATGCAGAGAGATGTGTTACAGTTTAAAGGTAACATTTGTACTTCAGAAGGCAAAAGACTCAGATTCACACTCATCTGAGAAGCTGCTCTTGAAATCCTATCAGTCTACACCCCTAAAAACATGATGGCAAACTGAATGCAGCACTCACTGTTTTGATTTCAAGGGCTAACAATTAATAGAAGACTTTTAATTTTCTATCTCTAAAAATATTTAGAAATATTTAAATAGATTTACTTTCTTAAAGTAGAAAAATTTCTCTTTATCCAGAATGCTGTGCACAGAAGTTTGCACAAAGCAAACTGCAAAAAACATTGAGGAAAAGAATGTCTTAGTTTTCCCACTGCTTCTGCCATTCCTCCCATTTCAGTTTCTTACTCTTGCCCCTTGAAGAAAAGCCCCTCTCTATTCAGGATCTGCAGAGCAGAATTTTCCCAAGTAATAGTTTTTGTTAGTTTGTTTGGTTGGTTTTTTTCTTCCCTCTGAAAACTGCTGCAGTGAGAGGGGTTGTGGAAGGGGAAGAGGAAGAAGACAAAGGAGACAGTAATGGTTCAGGCACTGATTCTTTTCATCTTTAAGTCATTGATTAGAGATCTCATCCTGGATGCAGATGAGCTGAGCCCAGCTGACACGTCTGCCTAAGGGGATCTCAGTAGGTACCTGCCATGTGCCAGGAGAGGACTTGAACCAGGAGAACATATTTTTGTGCAGTGAATACTACTGTGGGCAGGTTCTGAGGATCCCTATCAGATCAGGTCCTCTGACAAAAGGAACATCAAGTTTATAGATCTTGACAGATTCAGAGATTAACTTGGTACTGAGTTTCCCAGCCTAATCAGGAGTTGTGGGATCATGGACTTTACTCTCACCCTATTTTTAGTCTTAGAAAATAACATTAAACTCTGAAAACTGCAGTCTATTGCCTTGGAGTAGGTAGTGGTAGCAAAGCAGGAATTTTTAACACTATAGACATAGAATTTTGGCTTTTGTGAATCTATGCTCTCATAAAGTAAAGGGTCTCAGGAAACATTAAATTCATTCTACTCTGATTAGCTTCTGTAATGAAGTCCAGGGTCCCCAACTTGATTATCTCTAGATATCAGGGTAGAGTAAATAGAATATTTTTAATCCAAATGCTGATATAGTGTTGATTATGTTTAATCAATGAACAAATAAAATAACACTCTATTGAATAAAATAATGCGTATAGAAATATTTATGCTTATTTAAAAAGCCATTCCTTTTCCACTGTCAATATTAAAAATAACACTGAAAAGAGAATGCATCCTTACGATTCCTTACAATTAACATTTTAAAGGACATTCCCAGAACTACAAGATCAGGATGGCTACATCCTATTTTCCTACAAAACTGAACTATAGGATTGTGGAGGAGTGTTTTGCTTTTTGTTATTGTTGTTGGTGTTGGTACATTAACTATTACTATTGCTGTTGCTACTATTACTACTCCAATTACTTTTATGATTATATTTATTTAGTTTAAGAGAGTTTTACTCTGGTAAAATAACTTCCCTGAATTTATCTGTTTTTGTTTGAACAGTACCTACCTTTAAAATACTATAATCATGGTAATCACCACCACTCTTCTATTGTTTATAGCTCTCCCCTTGTACTAAGGGGAAAGGTGTCAAATCAGATTTTTATTTTATTTTATTTTATTTTTCCTGAAAAAAACTGATTTTTCCAGGAAAGGAGAAAACGTATGTGGATTGAGTGAGTCTCTGTTATTTTCTGCTCATACTCAGAATTTTTTTCCATTAAAATGCACTCTGTCCAGATTTATGGGTGAAACAAAACACACAGAAATTGCATTCTGAGTTTCAAGTGCTTGATAAAATGGGGACTTCGGAGTAATACTTTATAAATTCTTTTTCTAGTATAGATGTAATTATTAGAAGTTCTGAAGATGTTGTTGAACTAGTTTCTGTTCAAGCTGATTTGAAATGCCTCTCCAAATGACTAGGTTCTCTATTATATTAAAAACACACTAAAGAATATGAGATAAATTTAGCAATTTTGCTAAAATGTCAATTAAACATGTTAATTTTGCTAGATAATTTGTCTACTATGGACTATAAATATGAATTAGAATCAGGCTGGTCAGTCTTACATGCAGATTCCTACTGTGAAAAAAAAAAAAAAAAAGAAAGAAAAAAAAGAAAAAAAAAGAAAAAAAAAAGATGCAAACAGCATGAGGCCTCGGTAAGTCAGAAGTATTCAAAATTGATATAATTTTCTTTTTCAGTAAAAGTTGCTATTTTTCTTCTTTGATGGCTGTTGATTTATCATAAGCTACAAAAATAATTGTGAGATCAGTTTTCTAACACGTAGTCTTCTTGTTTGAAGGTTTTACCAGCAGGGCTAGGGAGGTGATCGTCCCCCTGTACTCGGCTCTGGTGAGGCCGCACCTCGAATACTGTGTTCAGTTTTGGGCCCCTCGCTACAAGAAGGACATCGAGGTGCTTGAGCGAGTCCAGAGAAAGGCGACGAAACTGGTTAGGGGCCTGGAGAACAAGTCCTATGAGGAGCGGCTGAGGGAGCTGGGATTATTCAGCCTGGAGAAAAGGAGGCTCAGGGGTGACCTTATCGCTCTCTACAGGTACCTCAAAGGAGGCTGTAGCGAGGTGGGGGTTGGTCTGTTCTCCCACGTGCCTGGAGACAGGACGAGGGGGAATGGGCTTAAGTTGCACCAGGCGAGTTTTAGGTTGGATCTTAGGAAGAACTTCTTTACCAAAAGGGTTGTTAGACATTGGAACGGGCTGCCCAGGGAAGTGGTGGAGTCACCATCCCTGGAGGTCTTTAAAAGGCGTTTAGATGTAGAGCTTAGGGATATGGTTTAGTGGGGACTGTTAGTGTTAGGTCAGAGGTTGGACTCGATGATCTTGAGGTCTCTTCCAACCTAGAAATTCTGTGATTCTGTGATCTGTGATTTTATGTTTGAGAGTAGGGAAAACTACTTTAAACTGAGAAAATAACCAAAGTGTTTTGAACACATTAATACTGTGCTGATTATGGAAAACTGAAAAATACTTCTCAAAATTTGACAAGAAACACAAGCTTTAAAGTGCTGAAAAATTTTCCTATCTGAGTTAGCCATTGTCTATTCTGTAATTTCAGTGTTCTCTTAGAACAGCACCTTCAGCTCACCCTATACTGGGACAAAAATTATACAAGACCCTTGCTGAGTGGTTCCTGCAAGATAAATGAGTCAGGTAAGTACTACATCTGCTATAAGTAGATTATTCTGTCTAGTTTCTCTCTTTAATAAAATTAACATGCCTTGTCCATCACCACATTCTGCTTTAGCTAGGAGAATATTCAGTGTATGCTACATATTGTTCAATAAAAGCAAACAAAAAGTACAACCTAACAGAAGCTTTTTACCTTCAGGGCTCCCACATAACTTGTTAGTAAAATTACAGAAAGCATAACCTTACATGAAACAATGTATGCATTTTGCCAACTTTCTTCCAGAAAACATATGGTATTTGTAACATGTCACAGTTGGTGAAAGATTAAACTTTCTAGTAGTTCTTGTTAAGAGAAGTTATCTGTCACAGCCAGATGTTTAGAAAACACCTTAGAAAAGGAGATTCAGTTTTAGAGGAGATGGTTCTATTTTGGTTCATTACATAGAACTGATGTCCATTGGATCACAAAATCCTTTTACTATCACTACTGTTGATCTTGAGCAGACTACAGTAACAGTGGCAATTATTTCTTAAATCATATTAGTATTTCAATTACTTTACAGGTATTTCCTCTACAGAATTCACATTATTGGTAAATTACTTCTAAATAATGGTATACTTAATGTGTAGGTGTGCAATTACATAATAAAACAGACTTAAGTACATTGGTAGCCCAGCGTAACCAAGAAGTACATTGATAAATAACCCTGTTAGCCTTCCAAGAATCAGCCTGGAGATTCTGGTGAGAATTACACCAAGTGTTTAGAGGCATGATACATCATTCTTTCAAGGGAGTGTTTCTCTACAACTCTTTTCTTTCTCCATAACCAAGTGGCACATGAAATCTCGTGCAGACCTTCCATAGCACTCTGCGTGGAGACAATATACATCTGGAGAGAGAGACAAATGAAAGGCTGAGCCCTGTCCAATTTGTGCCTTCAGGTTAAGATTTTCCCTGGAAGAAAGGGGAACGTATTCCTTGTGAATGTGCACTTAATGTAGTTCATCATTAATGAATCATGGCTGAACATCAAGAATAGAATAGATTTGCTTTATAATTTTCTAATGGCAAAATCTCTAAAACATGTAACAATGTATATAACTATAACAGCCATTTAGTTTTCATCTTGCTGAGTATGGAGACACTCCTGGATTTTTATTTTTATTTTTATTTTTAAATACAAGTACATGTAGATAGTTCAAAATCAGTATCAAATAGTATCAAACATCTTTTTAATCTTGTGACCTGTATTTGCATTGCTGATACAGGGAGGTTGAACTAAATTGTCTAATAACATTGTAGTAATTTAATGTAATACACTACAATATTAATAAAGTGCACATCATACTATTATAGTGATTAACTTAAATTCCAATACAGTTGTGTCATTAAGGAGAGTGTAATACATTATGTAATTGTTTCTCCCTCTGTTACAAAAATTATCTTTTCAAATACACAGAATTATATTAAAAAGAAAGCTCCAATTTAATGAATGCATGACACAAAGTCTTTAACTTTCAAATATATTCTGTGAAGGGCTAATTTCTTAACAGTAATATAAAACTGATGAAGAATCTGTTTCAACTTTACTGTCAGAAGACAAGGGAAAGTCAGAGTTTATATTCTTGACAGTGTTCTGATTTCAGAAAAGCAGAGAACGTTTATCCTGCTACATGAATACTGGTTGCATATATTAATAATGACTCCGTAGGATGTTGCAATAAATGTTGATTTTATGTGCTCAGGTATATTTCCAGTGCTTTCAAGAGGGGACTGTTGATAATAGCTAATTGCCTCTCACGGGTTTTTTATGTGCTTTTGTATTTATATGTCAGATACATACACAAATGCATAAATGTCTGCATGAAGACATGAGCTGTGGATTGGCATTCATCATTCAGTTTCCTTGAATTTGAAACAGGTGCAACCAAGATTTCTGAGAACACAGAGGAGAGAGGACTTAACAGCACCACATGCTACGATGTCTGAAAACACCATAACTGCTGTACAGCAGTAACTATTCTCTCTACAGCATGATGGGGTGGTTCTTAGTGAACACAGCAAGAAGTAAGAATCCTGACAGAAAGGGGAAACACCGGTGTCCAGATTCATGGAACAATGACTGCAGCACTAGCTAGGGCAGGTTGTCGTAGTAGCTCTGGCCATGCGCTGCTGTGTTTTGAGTATCTCCAAGAATGGATACCCCACTGTCTCTTTGGGCAAGCTGTTTCACTTTTTGACCCCCTTTACAGGGAAAAAAAAAAAAAAAAAAAAAAAAAAAAAAAAGAGAGAAAAAAGGTTGACAGCTTCGTCAAACAAGGTAACCACACGTCATTGAGTGAGCCTGAACCAGAACAAAAATATTTTAGATCCTTATTTAGACATCTCTTGAGTAAGAAAGAAAACAGTATCCTCTTACAGGAACAAAAGAGGGACACAGATCACCTAGGTGCTTTTATTAGAAACAAAAATAGGAAGAAAACTATATTCCCTGCAATCTGTATATACTTTGTTGCAGACACCACATTAAGAAGTAGGGATCTATATCATTTGTTAGTCTGATTTGTAAGGCTAGAACTGGTTTATATTATGAACAAGAAATTAATGTTTATATATAAACATTTAATTTGTATTTCAGAGTAGCATTCTGGCTAGCATCTTAGTTGAGTCAGGGTATGTATGTGCACACCCAAACAAATTTTAACTGACTTCACGTTGCAAGGAGATGCTAAGTCCACCTGCAATGTCAGTGTTCATTATTTTAATGAAAGCAGTTCAAACTCAAGAAAAGAAAGTGAGTTAGACGAAAGTTACAGAACACAGGTATTTTTCATCTGCTCGCTAAGTATAAAACTATAACTCATTGGGAAAATGTGTAATAATACTAACAATAATAATAAATTAAATGCATTGTGTATCAGTTGGTTGCTCACTTTGAAAGTAATGAATAAAACCAAGCCAGTACGGTTTGTAAAAGACAACTGTAACAATAGACCATACTTTTCAACTGTTGTGAGGATGGCTGGTTCATTTACTCTGTTTAAAAGACTTAATTTCTGATGAAGCCTGCAGCTATTTAGGGTTAATAGACTTTCATCATTTCATTATGCTTCTGTGAACTGAAAAGTTTTCAATATAAGTAGGCTAAGAATTATACACAGATGTTCTCAGCTGAAGATGACTTCCTCATCTCTTTCCTCACCACTTTTCTGCAACAAATAAAACAATAAGATATAGAACTGTGCCCTGCAGTTTTCAGCAGTTTTCTCATTGATCTTCTCACAGTCCAAGCGAAGGTTGTCTGCACAAGCCTATGGTCTCCCTTCTGGGATTCACTGGCCAATAACAGACACTTTGGGCTTCCCATTAATGAAGTTTTGCTTTTCTTTAAAGTATGAAGTAGTTGCATTTAAAATCTAAAAACCTACTCCTTTCCCTCAAAAGAAAGCAGAAGTGACTGAATATACCATTTGTTTTCCCACGTAGAGAAAAAAAAAAAAAAATCAACAAATGATTCTTGCATTTTAATCCAAATTGAACAAGATCCAACATTTTGTTCAATGCTGTTTTGCAGGTGGTGACATTGTAGGATTTGGTGTATTTATAGGTAGGATTATCCAGAACTTTTGATATATGTGATGGTTTTCTTCAGAAACTATGAAGACTTCTCAGTATAACACATTTGTCAATGAACTGTACTACTCATGGAAGTCAACTATATCTTCTTCCTTATTCAGAATTACTTGTTTTATGTTTTTTATTCAGTGTGAAGTGGAATTTTTTCAGTACGTATGTAATGCTTAAATATCCATAATTTACATGTATTAGCAGAAAAAATATATCAAAAAATAATGAAAATTATCAGGTGCCAATGCAGCCACTCTTTCACTACTCCTTCTTAGGAGGTCATGGGTAGAACATAAGACAAAAAAGCTCCTGAGTGAAAATAAGAGCAGACAGATTTTTTACTAATTGCTATGGGCAAAACTTGGGGAAGATTAATTTAATTTCTTGACATTTCATTACAGAATAGAATAGTGAGAAAAAGAACAAAACTAAAACTATCTTCCCTTCACCATTTTTCTTACAGTGGAGAAAAATGAAACAATTTTGTGTATTGCAAAAGGAAACAAAAAAGTAAATAGGATGAAGCAGGATGAATCAATATATATATATATTATTTTTTTCTCAGTAATCCCTGCTCAGCTACTTGCTTTGCTCATGAGATCTGTACCCACATCATGCCTCTGCCTGGGAGCTGCCTGAGCACCAGGCTGCTGAGCAGGGCAGTCTGTGATGGCACCTCCTGCATCTCTTCTGTCAGGACTTGTCCACTCTGCACAGAATACTTACTTATGCACCAGAGCAGAGGCCAAAGCTCAGGTGTTTCATTACTAAGAGAAGTGTCCTAAGTGCTAGGTTACAAAACCATTCTCACTTTCAGTCTGTGTTGTTTAACAATACTCTAAAACATTGTGCTCAGAATGGAAAAAAATGTCAGCTGGAGGAACTCCACGAGATGGATTGTTTTCCCCAGCAAATGGCAGTCCTAAAATAGTTTAGAAGCTGTGCAGGAAACCAAATTTGGTTTTCCGTAATCCTACATGAGTACATTTGCCAAAGCTACTGAGTGAGGTAAAAATAGCAGCAGGGTTCTAGAAGTCTAGTCCAATCTCTCTCTTTTTTTTTTTTTTTTTTTTTTTTTTCCTGACCACAATAATTTGGTAGGTTTTTGGCCAACCAGAAATAAAGCACTGTGCATTTTAGTAAACAATGTATTACACAATTATTTTTACATCACCAATTTTTGTTCTGGGACAATATTATAGTACCTTTGTGTAACTAACACGGTGTAAATATTAACCAACTGTTTTTACCACTAATAATATTTTTTTCTAATCAAATCTGGTAACGATACTTGATCTTGTAAACAATTTTATTTTTATTCTAAGGAAACAATAAAGGAATACTCCTTATCCTGAAGTCTAAATGATATAGTTTGGAAGATGGTGAATTTTTTTTTGCACTGGATCAAACTTTCTCAAAGATGTGACCACTTCAGCCATACAGTTATCTGAATTTTAGCCTCAGGATATAAGAGACAACACTAAGAATTTAAACCTCAAGATTTTAAAAGATAAGTAAAAAGCCACTCACTCAGAATTATTACTTTTATCTTTTCCCATGTTTCTGACTCATGTTTGCAGATTGGTACTACTGAGACAACTTGAAGGACAAAAGAAGCAAAGATAATGCCTAGTATAGTTTGTACAACCAAAAAATTTTACAATTTCACTTAGTAACTCCTGCATTTAATTCCCATTCCAAAAGCCTGAAATTCCTGCCTTCTACATACAATGAAAAAGCCCGCATTTGTTTAGGCGTTTATAGGAAAAAAGCAAGCAAAACCCACCCCTCCATGGCAATACAGGAGGTGTGAGGGTAACACAAACTCATCTTCAATAACTGCAACTTAAAATGTAAGTGAATGCAATTAGAAAATGTGTTTTCTCTTTGCACAGTTTTGGACTACTGAGTTCAAATTACAAGTCTGTGATCTTGTTTTGGAATCTTTAATCTGATAGCACAGAGGAAGCTGAATGAGAGGAGCATATTGAAGAGAAGGCTGTTCTGTTAAAGAGAGCTGAATTACACATGCCTTCTATGATACTTATCTGCATGAGCAGGAGGCAGATTTGATTGAGCATAACTGGAAAAAACAAAAGACCTAAGCTGAACGTCAGCATACACGCTAGTTGGGCTAGCTATGGACAGATATGCATGAAGAGTTGAAATGGGCCTGAAAAAGTACTCATTAGAAACCTGATATGAGAAAAGCCTTCTTAAAGATTTTTTGGTTACAGCTCATTGACCCTGAAGTAATTAGCATTAAATATCACTTAGGGAAATTGCTAATCTATGGTATCTGACATTGTAAAAGAATAAAAGAGGAACTCACTCTGACTTACATGGCTTTGAACTTTCCCTTCTAAATACCATTCAGCTTTTCAATCTGATACTAAGTAACCCATGAGGTAAACTCTAGCCTAAGGGATAATAGAGTGAGGTACAGGGCTTCTGCCTTCTTAGCAAACAAGGCTACAAAAAAAAAAAAAAAAAAAAAAAAAAGTCACTGTGTGACTGTGTGTAATTATTTCTTTCATTCTGGTCTGGCTGAATGGCACTGCTCTCCTACTTGGCTGTACCAGTTTTGGTTGGGCTAGATGAAATTTTCTTTATAGTAGCCTGTATGGTGCTATGTTTTGGATTTCTGACAAAAACAGCATTGATAAACACACTGATATAGCTGTTGTTGAACAGTGCTTGCACAGCATCAAGGATTTCACCATTTCTCACTCGGTCCCCACCACTGTCCAGCAAGTAGCTTGGGGGTAGACAAGGCATTGCAACCAGGACGGCAGGCTTGTCATGAGGACTACCTCATAATATCCTTATCAACTTAAGTCATTCCTTCTGACAACTCAAAAGGCCAAGACCTGTGATATACACTAGCAAGCAGAGTAACAGAAGAATCTGAGGAAGCAACCAGAAGAGGCCGACATTGATAATATGTGCTATCTCTGTCACTGCATGTATTAAGGGGTTCATACTTCTCACACCAAGTGATTTGTGATTCATTACGTAAGACAGCACAGACCTCTGCATTTCACCTATGAAAGTCCACTTCTTGGAAATGATAAATGGATATCAAAGAGAATGTTTGCAACTTTGCATTTGTAACAGCTATACAGCAGATACGTATTTTGGTTGTAGAGGAAGAAGGCTAAACTGAACTAGCTATCAACTATTTAAACTAGCTATCAACTGTTCATAGACCACAGAGTTTAGTACCTGAGCAATTTTCACCTCACAGATTTGTTTTGTTTCTTCATAGTATATAAACAAATAAAACAAAACAACCAAAAACCCGCATAGCTCTTCTGCTATACCATGTTCATGGATGGCAGTTTCCTGGAGATCTAAGCTACTGTGTATGTTTCTAAGATACTAAAAACTCAATGTTGCTGCTATTTAGGCATGGACATACTTCTGGCTGGTGACGCTTTTGTCAATATTGCATAACCTGGGAAATACCATTTTATTCCAGAATCACTGAAGTTAAAAAATTACTGGGGTTCCTTTCTTACTTATTATCACAAACACAGTTCAACAGACTCCTTTAAAGCCTGTCTTAGTTTCAACAGAAAACAAAACCAGCTTACTCTGCTTTGGGCCAGAGGGCTTGACAAAAGAAATGCATCTGGTCTATGAAACAGACAGTAACAGAAAAATAGGCAGTTCTTTAAAACACAGAAAATTTTTTTCTACCAGAAAAGGCTCATGTGATCTACAACTGGCTTGTATGTCTTTATGTTCAGAGTACTTTTGGCAGACTTTTTTTTTTAATTATTATTTTTTTTTTAGCTTTCTCTTCAACACATTGCTGCATTCCCAGGGTCTTTACAGAGTGGCCCCTACCTAGCTCCTTTAGCTATCCCTGCCAAGTAAAGAAATCTGTGCTATACAGCCCTATCTGTCCCCATTGTAATCCCCACTTTATGGGAGAAATTTTCCCTGTTTCCTAGCTGGAATCTGTTCCACAGTCAACGGCATATTCTTTAAGCTCTATATTCAGATTTTTCTTGTTTAAAAAGTCCAGGAAGAAGATATTTCCAGTACTCCATGCTTTCTTTTTACAAGGGTTTGTGACTAGGCTTCAAAAAAATATCTATGAACACAACACAGACTTCTTGAAGTCATGAGCTCTTTTTTAACCTTAGCTATGGTACTTTTTTTTTTTTTTTTTTTTTTTTTTTGAGGTTGCTTACCTCATTTCAGTGGTATCAGTGTAATCCAAGTTGGCTCTTCAGAAGTCAAGGGAATCATCAAGCATAAAACCACATACACGAGTGGAATAAACCCCTCTGATTCACTGGTATAATTCTTTAGCTGTTTGACTATACTTCCTTCAACTAACAACTGAGTAATAAAATTGTTCTTTGCTGTGAGATTGAATCTGTTAGAGCTTCTCTTTCTCAAATCCCATATAACATGAATAGATAGCTTTTTACTTTTCTGTGGTGCATTTCATCTCTTGCTCAGAGTGGATTTTTAGATGTTAGATCTTTGCACACTCTGATGACAGTTTAGACATAGGACAAGTCAAAGCTTTCTGTCCTTTCACTACAATAGATCTCTGTTGCTGTCATGCTGGGTAGACATTTTCCTGAGATGGCTTTTTGTATGTGATATACTGATGTGTGTGTCTCTATTTATATGCTACTATTTGTAAGCTGTTCACCTCTCATGTTGACACTAAACATCATTTGTCATTATTATCACTTTCTTTTCACACATTGGTTATTTTTTATAATTTTTTTTTTAGACTCCTTTCTGTTTTAGGCTACATTCTGCTAAAATGCATCAAAATTGACTGGTAAATATAGTTAGGCCTGACACACTCATGCAATATTTTTCATGGAAGATTGTGGGCAGGAGGTAGGCTGATGGAATTCCTTTTCTGCACCAATGGAAGTGATATTGCTTGCCTACTGTGATATCTACCACATTGCAAGCTATTGCCCCCAGCTGTGCTTTCTCTTCTATATCATTTATACTTAGTTGATATGAATGTATAACATAGAAATATCATCTTTGTACATTACAATGACACTGAATCCATAGATGCTTATCCTTAAATGAGGGTTTCTACAGATATTTTGAAAAGGGAAGTCTACTTGGCCCAACTCGGCTCTTTCAACAAAAAAACAGCTTTTTGAAATACTTCATTGTGGCTAGAAAAAGATCTGGAGATTATTCATTCTAGAGAAAAAAAAAATGCGCTTTCTAACCAGTTCATTTCTATTCTGTTCTGTTCAGTTCAGTTCAGAAAGGTATTCATTTCTCCTTATAACACTTTCTTGCCTTTAAAGCTTTATATGCTTTTTTTTTTTTTTTTTCTTTTTTTGTGGTGTTTCCTATACTGATCAGCTCAGTGTTTTGGCAAGAAGATTTCTGTCTCTCTACCCAGACTCCATTTGTGACTTAATAAGTTACTGAGTTACTGAGCTTAAAATAAATAAAATAAATAAATAAATAAATAAATAATTTTTAAAAAATGTGACAGGGCCCTTCCCTGCCTTTCTCTTTTCCTGCCTCTCCAGGCTTGAACCCTGGTTTACGTTTAGACTTGTTCCTCTGGGGCAGGGTCTAACTCATGTCTTTTTTTCTGCAAGATACCACATTCTCATTAGTTAGCCAGGGTGTAGCTTTACTTTTCAGAAATATATGGCTGAAAATGCACCTGCTAAAGCAATTGATGTAACATCAGACATGGAAGAAGAGTCTCAGTTTCTCTAACAGAGCTGATGCAGATTTGCAGAATAAAGTAAAACAAACAAAGAAACAAAAATAAAAGCACTGTGGCTTTCCAGTGAATCCTTAGCTAAAATTAGTTTCAAATGGCAAGAAAAATAAAAAGAGGCTGCAGCTTCTTGACATTTTATGCCTTTAAAGTAATGTTTTGATTAACAGCACAGCACAGGAAATCTGATTCAAAAAGATAACCCCAGATGGAAAGACATGCTATATACGAAAAAAGAAGATGCATTGGCTTTGGATCTTTTTTGCAAGTTGCAGTATTACCTCTTCTTATCTGAAATCTTACTGCCTTCTATGTAGATTCACTTCTCACTGATTTGCAAGAACTCACTGTTAACCAACAAACTCTTAAGAAAGTTCCTCCCCATTACAAACTTCTGAAAGGTTTAAGAATTTGAATAGCAATTATACTTAAACATGTTATATGAAAAATACTCCTATATTTGAATATACTACATTTGAAATATTTTGTGGACAATCTAAAATACTGAAAGTTCAAATTATGTTTTCAAAAGAGAAATGTTTGGATTTTTTGTAGGTGTTGTATGAATCTCTTTGCAATACAGGCTATACTTCGGTTTTCTCAAGAAAAAAAAAATTAAGGAAAAATTTGCTTCTAGTCTCATTATGAAGTCAACTGATTTTCTGGTTAGGAATAGCTGTAGCCATCACTGTGTAATTTTGTCTTGGTTGGGGAAAACCGAGATCAATCTGATGGGTTTTGCTATTATTTTATTTTTCTAATGAGAAAAATGAAGTAGTGTAGATCTCCTCTGTTCTTGTGAAACTGTAGAAGCTACACTGCACATTTCAAAAAGACTTTCCAGCACTACATTTTTCTGCTCCGAAATTACCTAGTGTTACATTTCTTGGCATTGTCAGGAGAAAAATGTGACCTTTCCACTCCATTTTTATGCTTATCTTGAGGCTACTCAATGCTTACTCTTTTTTGGCCAGACATAAAATTTACAGACGGCCTTAATGAGATCTGTTTATATTTAAGAGAATCTGACTTGTTTCAACCATACATCTTAGAGTTCTGCAATTTGTTGACATGTAATTTGTTGTGAGCTTGGGTGATGTCCTGGGAGAAATACAAGGAATGAAATGTATAGGCTGTATCAGAATTTTGCCCCATGCTCTCTTTCCATGAAAGTGCATTTCAGATGCACAGCACACTTGCTATTGGCCATACATCCACCCACACACATGCACAAAGGGAGGGGAGATGTTCCCTGCCGTATCTTTGTGCTACCACAATGATGTGATGGGGAGCTTTCTGCTAATTCTGCACTGTTTGTCACTTAAATTATTGGGGCCCAACCAGTGCTACACAAACATGGGGGTCCTATCATCTAAAGAGATATATCTAGTCATTTAATCACTATCACTAAACATTTAATCATTATCCATTATTCTCTTTTATTATTTATTATTGAAACAGCTACTTCATTCTGACAATTGATGTTGGGCCTTTCCTACTGAAATCTAGAAAGAAAACTGTACCATTCCTCTCTCTCTCTCTCTTTCTCCCACCACACTCCTCAGTGCATGACAGAAGCCGAATTCAAGGCTAAGTTTTTGGGAAAATAGATAGCTTTTTTTTTTTTTTTTTTTTTTTTTTCTGCCTTTTGCACTCCTCATCAGAGTGAGAAATCTACAGATAGTATTCAAAGTTGCCTGATATTTGTTATGCTGAAAGGCTTTATCCTGGACATAGCTGTACAAAACACTTGCTGATACGCACATGGACAACTATTCTCAAATCTTTCTATCTTAATTCACTATTACAAATTTTTCTGGTTTTCACTTCAGCAGTTTCTGTGCAATGTTTTAAAGCTGATTATTTACCAGCTAGTCTTCTCTGTTCTGAATAAGAAAGCTTGGATTTTTGGCTGCAAAGAGTTTCATACATATCATAGCATTATGCCAATTAAGTTTTACAGCCTGGACATTTAATAAACTTGATTTCCATGACACAGTTGTCACCTAAGTGCTTCACTAAAGTCCTCAAAAGGCTTTACAAAAGTTAGGTGAGCGTTAAATGATCTGCTTTCAAAATATTTTTCCAAGTAATTTAGAAACTGATTTACATCACAACTATAGTACTGCATCTCAAGAAATCAACCATTTTGTGACACCCAAATGATATGATATTCAGGAAGATTTATGATAATGGCATCATTCCAATATGTCTCAATTAAGCAGCTAAAAACCATTGGTCACTTGAAACATTTTAATTTAAGTGATTTCATTAAACCTAGCATAAAAAGAGCTTGCCAAATTAATCACTTTTTTGATGCCAAAATTGAATGTTTTAGGAATAACATTTTTAGATATAGATGATTATGCTTAAAATCATTAAATTAATCTCATGGTTCACTCATTTTAAAGACCATTAAATCATACCAGTCTTGAATCTAATTTCAAACCTGCAATTATTATTAAATGGACTTGAAGTGTATAATACAATACATATGGGATGGTAATGTTGCTAACCTCCCCAGGGCTAAACTGAAAACAAATGGGTTTTTGCATTTGCTGCCAGTGAGAACAGTACTTCCTCTAAATAACTAAAAAGCAGAGCAGTTTCAGAAGGCTGTTATTATTTTTGTTAAAGTATTTGTGAAATTCACGATGAGCTATTACAACAAATCTCTGTTACTCTACTACCACATTTCCCTATCAGTGTTTATTTAAAACACACCTACATTCACCCAATGATCTTAAGAACTTTAAAGGAAATGTCATAAACTATACAACATGGCACAAACAAACCAGCCTTCAAGAGATTATCTCTGCACATCCGTGTTCAAAAATCCACACTATTTTTTTTTTATTCAGTTTCATCAAAAACTATCTTGCCGCTATATTAACAGTCACAAATTTTCAAATGAAACACTGGTTTATTTTCACTTAAGTGGTCTTTAATTTCTGTAAATGTAAGGGATGAGCATTTGACAACAAGAAGGTCTTCAACCCTAAAACATTGCTAAGTTTAAGACTAAAGACCACCTCTGCTAAGTTTTCACTCATGTTTCTGTGTTGAGCTTTCTTGTTCAGTGATCATAATGTATGCATTTTGCGTATGTATGTGTTTCTACCTTCCTGTCACTGCTTCAAAGTATCTGTGATCACAGCTGTACATGAAATAAAAAATAACTATCTTGTACCTACTGGTCTATTGATAAATACTTATAACTATCTGGTATTATTGATCATCACTGAGGTAGGATTTCCTAGCAGAGATAGGCAAGCTCTTGTCACTCTGCCACAGGCGCCATCCTTGAAAGCCTGCTGCAGCCCACACCATACAGTATGCAGGAAGATACACAGCTGAAGTAGCCCCTGGGGTTGTCCTTTCTTTCATCCTACATAATAAATTCCTTGAGCAGATATTTACTCTTGCCACTGTTATAGATCAGGGCTGCTTGCCAAATTATTCCTTCCTGCAAGCAAGAAAGCAAGGAAAAGAGGCAGGAAAGAGGTTGAACTAAGCAAGAAGAGAACTTAAACTTGTCCTGTTCTCAGTTACAGAAGCCAACCAGGCTTATAAACAGGGATAAGAGACAACAGAATGCCTGTTTCAAGTACTTTCATTTATCTTCATCCTTCTTTCCAAGAGACCATAGACTGGTGAAGGGAACGGTTCTGTGTCAAATTTCAGCTTCTAATCTGCTCTTGCAACTACCTTCATTATTGTAAAAACAGATGATACATAAACAATGTACCCATATGCAATTTCCATAAGGCCAGAGGTCCACAGTTCTTCCCATCTTCAAAAGTTCTTTCTGAAAAAGCTCTTAGTCTGTCCCTGCATTTGAGTGCCACACCATCCACCAGCTGTGCATCAAAAATGGGTCACTTTGTGCAACCTTCAGACTTCTATCCAGAAAAATTGTAAGAAATGCAAAGAACTGAGTTATCAAAAGAGCTTCAGACAAACCTTTTGATAGTATTAGATTCCTCTCTTTATATTTCTCATACGCTTCTGTATAAAATGTTCAGGTTTAATTTTACATTTGAAATAGTTTGATATAATCAAAGTAACAAAATGTGATTTATTTTTTCCTCCCATCCCCAAATCATTATAACATGCCTGGGATCTGAACATTTTCCTGTAATTACAAAGATCACAGACAACACAACATTGTAAGATAAATTGCTTCAGATCCTGACCTAACATGTAACTTAGACCCGTCTTCATTTTTGACGTGTTTCACATGGGTGCAAATTACCTCTCACTATATCAGTTACAGCCTTGAATTTAACATAACACTAAAATCCAGGAACAATCCCCAGTATTTAGCTTACTGCTGATTGTAGATAATATGCTATTTTATTAGAATGTATGGTATTTAAATTTTTCTGAAAAACAATTTATTGCTGTCAAAATTTAGATGAAAATAATTTCTTAATCTATTTTGCCTCCAGAACCATAGCAGAGTTGGCTGATATTTAAAATTTAACTCTTTTTTTTTTTTTCTTTCTTTCTTTTTTCTTTTTTTTTTTCCTATTTTACAGCTTTCATGTGGGATTTGAGCAATGCCAAAACATCATAAAACTTCTCTAGGAAAGTTATGACTGGCAGAAAGCATTTTGAAACAAACCTGATGGAGTGTGGTTTGCTGTTTAGTTTTGTACTTACTAATGAGAAAAAGAACTCCATTTCTGCTGTAAGCGGATAAGAGACAGCCTCTGCTGCCTCATTGCTTTCAGACAACAAACAGAACCCAGGGGATGCAGAGCTTTAGTAGGAGTCATATTGTAACCGTTCTAAGTGTTTGTGAAACCATTAGTATCAGTGCTTTAGCTGTACTGATTATTTTTCTTTCACAGTTAAGAACTCTGTGATGGGTAGAGTTTGAAACTTGCATAGGCTAAGTAGTTTAATTGGCTATTTTCTGTTTTGCATCTTTATTAGCAAACAGAAATGGGCTACTACATGGCTAATATTACAAAATAAATTGTCCAGATGATGCACTTTTTCAGCTTCTTCACTACCTCTGTGAGCACTGAACCTACCTACCACAAATATCCTGGCTATCAGGGAAGGTCCCACTCGACTGGTGGCTAGCAAACGTGACACCCATCTACAAGAAGGGTTGGAGGGTAGACCCAGGGAACTATAGGCCTGTCAGTTTGACCTCAGTGCCAGGGAAGCTCATGGAAAAGATTATCTTGAGCATCATCAAGCGGCACTTGCAGGGCAAGCAGGCTATCAGGCCCAGTCAGCATGGGTTTATGAAGGGCAGGTCCTGCTTGACGAACCTCATCTCCTTCTATGACAAGGTGACATGCTTAGTGGATGAGGGAAAGGCTGTGGATGTGGTCTACCTTGACTTCAGTAAGGCTTTTGACACCGTTCCCCACAGCATTCTCCTCAGGAAACTGGCTGCTCATGGCTTGGACTGGCATACGCTTTGTTGGGTTAAGAGCTGGCTGGATGGCCGGGCCCAGGGAGTTGTGGTGAATGGAGTCAAATCCAGTTGGAGGCTGGTCACTAGTGGAGTCCCCCAGGGCTCAGTACTGTCAGTACAGTCCTCTTTAACATCTTTATCGATGATCTGGATGAGGGGATCAAGTGCACCCTCAGTAAGTTTGCAGATGACACCAAGTTAGGTGTGTGTGTTGATCTGCTTGAGGGTAGGAAGGCTCTGCAGGAAGATCTGGATAGGCTGGACCGCTGGGCTGAGGCCAACTGTATGAAGTTCAACAAGGCCAGGTGCCGGGTCCTGCACCTGGGGCACAACAACCCCAAACAGCTACAGGCTGGGAGATGAGTGGTTAGAAAGCTGCCTGGCAGAGAAGGACCTGGGAGTATTGGTTAATAGTTGGCTGAATATGAACCAGCAGTGTGCTCAGGTGGCCAAGAAGGCCAACAGCATCCTGCCTTGTAATATAAACAGCATGACCAGCAGGTCCAGGGAAGTGATTGTCCCCCTGTACTCAGCTCTGGTGAGGCCACACCCCAAGTACTGTGTTCAGTTTTGGGCCCCTCACTACAAGAAGGACACGGAGGTGCTTGAGCGAGTCCAGAGAAGGGCTACGAAGCTGGTGAAGGGTCTGGAGAACAAGTCTTATGAGGAGCGGCTGAGGGAACTGGGACTATTTAGCCTGGAGAAGAGGAGGCTCAGGGGTGACCTTATCACACTCTACAGGTACCTTAAGGGAGGCTGTAGCGAGGTGGGGGTTGGTCTATTCTCCTGTTGTGGTTTAACCCGGCTGGCAGCTAAACACCACACAGCCGTTTGCTCACCCTCCCCCCTCTCTCTCTCTGGGATGGGGGAGAGAAATGGGAAAGTGAAGCCTGTGGGTTGAGATAAAGACAGTTTATTAAGATAGAAAATAATAATAATAATAATAATATGTACAAACAAGTGATGCACAATGCAATTGCTTACCACCCGCTGACCGATGCCCAGCCCAACCCCGAGCAGCCGGCCCCCCACCCCGGCTAGCCACCCCTATATATTGTTCAGCATGACATCAGATGGTATGGAATACCCATTTGGCCAGTTTGGGTCAGCTGTCCTGGGTCTGTCCCCTCCCAGCTCATGCTGCACCCCCAGCCTGCCCACTGGCAGAACAGAGTGAGAAGCTGAAAAGTCCTTGGCTTGGTGTAAGCACTGCTCTGCAGGAATTAAAACATCAGCGTGTTATCAACACTCTTCTCATCCTAATCCAAAACATAGCACCCTACTAGCTACTAGGAGGAAAAATAACTCTGTCCTAACTGAAACCAGGACATCTTCCACGTGCCTGGTGACAGGACGGCGAGGGGGAATGGGCTAAAATTGCGCCAGGAGAGGTTTAGGTTGGATATTAGGAAAAACTTCTTTACTGAAAGGGTTGTTAGTCACTGGAATAGGCTGCCCAGGGAAGTGGTTGAGTCACCATCCCTGGAGGTCTTTAAAAGACATTTAGATGTAGAGCTTAGGGATATGGTTTAGTGGAGGACTTGTTAGCATTAGGTCAGAGGTTGGACTCGGTGATCTTGGAGGTCTCTTCCAACCTAGACTATTCTGTGATTCTGTGATTAACTTGTCAAAAACATTATATTCTCTCCAAGATTCAAAAATTTCTTTTTTCCCCTCTTCACCTCTCCCTTCATTTTTAATTTTACAAGTCTTTGGAGATCAAAACACTTCTTTTCTATGGGCTTGACTCTGCATGAGCTGCCCATTGCTGGGCCTCAGTGTAGGACATTGGTGAGGGAAGAAGATTCAGCCACTCTGTCTTCTGTGATTTTGCCAGTCTGCAACAAAAACAACTGGAACCTATGCAGAAAAAATTCTGAGGACTCCTCATCTCTATTACACAGTTTGGCCCTTGAAGACGCCTCCAAATGTTTTCCTTAACATCAGTACCATAATACTTAAATTACCAAAAATAGAAGTACTGTTAACTCTATAATCCAGATTTACTTATCATAGCTACTGTCCTAACCTAGGAAAACCTGCTCTGTCATACTGGGTTCTCTGTTGTTTTCATGATGGTTCTTTATATGTTCATTCAGAAACACCTCTTCATGACATTATCCAATGAGGCTAGACCATCTTTTGGGTCTGAGCATTTACAGTTTTCCAAAACATTTTTTATTTTACTTTATACATTATAAACTTATTTAATCAGTCTTGCCCTGCTCCATATAATTATACCAGAGCATTCATCTACTTACACATTTCACAAGGTTGCCTTGCAAATATTAACTTCAAATTTACCTTTAGTCTATAACTATTCCATCTGTTTCTTCCTTTTTTTTCTACAACATAATACAACATAATATAATCTACTACTAGAAAGCTGTTACTTACTAACATGAACTAAAGTTTAACTTTTTACTATTTAGAACTGTAAAACTGTTACATCTTTGTGATAGACTTAGAACAACCGCATTACCCATTCAATTGGTCCCAGTCTTCCAAGACAGGTCATTACTATCAGAAATATACTACAGGTAGATTTCTAACTTGTTATGATAAAGTGACATCAAAACATTTAATCAAGCTTTGTCTCACAGCATTATAGCTCTCTACTGATGCAGATTTGTTATCTTTGTTAATTCTGCAAATCTGTTGCAATAAACACCTCCTTCTTTGCCTTGTGCACATCTTCAACTCTGCAGAGAAGGAACGTGTCAATAATCAATTTAAAACAGTTCATGGAATGAGAAGTTTTTCCCTACAGAAATGAAGAATTTGTCATTTGGAAAGCTGTATGCTCTTAAGAAAATCCACTCTTGATGAACACTGGTGGAAAAATGGCTTTCTGTAAGTTTGTTGTGACTGAATCACAGCCTCTATAAAGCACACTGGATATGAATTATTAATGCAATAAGCCAGAAGGCTTAAGAATAAAAGCTCTCTGCTCCCCCTCTTGAAGAGGAAAGGTAGCGTGGGAAGGCTTCATTTACATAAATTATTATTTGGTCCCAAGTGCTGTTTTTTTACTCAGCATTTTGTTGTATTAAGAATCTGTGTTCTGAGCCTAGTAGTACCACATGATGCCTGTGAACTTGCGGACAGGGGGAAAGGATTGGGGAAGGCATACACTAGGGAATGCACTTGAGCAAACTCCTAGGTAGGGAAATCAAAGCCAATAAGCAGATCATCTGATGTGCTGCTTGCAGGGGTCCTATTTTGCTCACGGATGCCAAATGCTCCACAAAGAAGACCTTGCAGGATAAGATTAGTGGTGTCAGCTTTGAGTCTGAACCTGAGCAGTGAGAAAGAGCAAACCCTGTCCTGAGAGGATCTGATGTTGACTATGTGAATTTGAAAAAGGGGATTTAAGGTGATGGTGAGAATCTCATGAATGCGATGCTGTATTTCAGAAAGCCAATCATCTAGTAATTGGAGCAATGCAGTATCAGCCAGTTCTCCGTCAAATTCTTTGAATTATATATTAATTCAAAGGGAAATAAGATGCCCTTCCCCCTTGACATAAAATTAGTTGCTGCTACCCACTCCCAAGAATTACTGGGAGACTGCAAATGGTGAGGGAGAGGCTTACAAGCACAAGCAGAAGATTCAAAACTTGAATTTCTAAACTCTCAAAATTCAAAATGGGGCTGGAGTTCGATCTTTATCTTATACTATGTCTTTCTAGCTCTGTTGTTCAATGTAATCCTGCATACTGCCCTTAGCATCTAGAAAAGGTGCATGTTAACCTGCATTTATTCGTGTTTTTATAGACATGCTACAGTTAGAAGATTTTACTATAGCTCATTTTTTTCCAGTTGTTAGCCAAATATTGGTAGACAATTCCTCTTACTTCTTGCCTACAACATAACTCACAGCTAGAAAACAAGAGTTCAGCTTTAAAATAACAGCTATGCCTTGTAAAATACTTTAGGCACGAGATAATCTGGACTCTATTGTTTTTCTTATGGAAAGGATTCTTGTTCTTTTCAAGAAGGATAATTGCAGGATGTCACTTGGTGCTGAACATTCATTCTTTCTTACTAGATGCTGCAGCAGCCCTGCTCCCTTTTACAGTAAAGCCCACTGCTATGACTGGCCAGTCAGTGAAGGCAGGTTTTATTTAGATCCCAATCCTGCAGCTACAGTGACTTGAAGTGCCGTTATGTATCCCAGTTTTCACTTATTTTCAGTGTGCTAGAGTTATTGGTGACTTCTGGCTGCCAATTTTTTCCTCTTTGCCAAGTCATTCCTGGGTGCTCCCAAAATTGTGCTTTGTGTTGATTGCATATTTTGTTGGACTCAGAAATGACAGACATTCATTACATGTGTAAATCTCCATTCTTTCCTAATGTTCAAATTCAAGCATGGCATTGTCAGCTCTTTAGCAAAGATTAATCTACAGGGTTTTTTAATTACTTTTTCTTTTCTTTTCTTCTTCTTCTACTTCCTTTTTTTTTTTTTTTTTTTTAGCTGACATTACTGTACATGAAATAGAACAGATACATTTAAAAATTATGTAATTGTTTCCAACAGTTGTTTCTGTCTCCAGTAAGTAAATCTGAGTATTTGAAGAATTCATTATACTTCCCTACAGGTTCTGCAAATGTTAAAGCAGCATTATTTAATTATGTAAAGCAGCAGGAAAGCTTTTGTGTTTTGATATTCATAATAGCATAAGTCAATATTCATGCTAATACTAATTGAAAAATTAATAACATTTTATTATTGTTGTCAGAAATAATAACTATTAAACCCTGAGTAAGTGGATTGACACAACCCAGCTTCCCCATTTTGTAAGATTATTTTCAGTATTTTATACTGACACCAGTCATGGGTCAAAATCCACTATGCTAGGCAATCTGCATTTAAATATGAAAAACTGGGCTATAAGCTTACCTTTGGTCTATCATCTCAGGAAGAAAGTACAGTGGGCTCTTCTTCATATGCAGAAATCCACTTATACTTTAACATACTTCTTTTCTAGAGCTGCCCATTTAGCTCTTAGGATACATATCTTAACTGGCATTAAAATCCATAGACTGTATCAAAGATATTTCCTAGAGGCTTAAGGTATTGTCTTTTCTGGTAATCATGTTTCAAATGCAAACACTTATATCATTCAGACTCTTGCCCGATGTGGATTTAGTTAAAGTGAATATAAATACACACATAAATCTGAGAACACCAAAGGAACATTGTGGATAGAATTTAGGCTCTTGAAGTTTCAGTTAACTAAGCTCTAACTCATTAAAACTAGTTATAGCTATGTAAGTTTAGAGAAGTGGTAAATAATTAATTGACATATCCACAGCCATCCCCATTCTGATTTAAACACAAGGGTGTTCTCTTTAATCCACAAATTATAAAATGAAAGCTAGGGATTGGTTACTCTTCACAATGGAGCTGAGGGCTAGTCTTCCTATTACCCTGATAGAATTTGACTGACTGGTGTGATGTTCCTGATTTTCATTATTAAAGCAGACTCAAGGTCAATGAATGAGGTTAAAGTTATATCTTGGAAAAGAGTGTCAAATGGTGACATTTTGCTTTTTAATAAAGATTTTAATCTTTATCTTTCCATCTTTTTTGTAAGAGTATTCATAAGGGCTATTAAAAAACATAAATGAGAATAGAGCAGGTTTGTTTCATATTCCTATAATCTTGTAGTTACAACAAGGGATTATTCAGAATGCAGTTTCCGCAAAAGAAAAATATATCAGCATGCATATGCATGTGCTTTTTATCTTTCCCTCTTTCAATTTCTGCTGCACATATATAATGCTAAAATTGTCCAGTATCTTGGTGATTTTGAACTGCAGCATTACAGATATGCCCTTAATACATGAGAACACAAGAACATATGAACTCTTATAAGACCAGCTAAAATACATGGAGGGTTATATTTTACGGAAAATGAATTCAGTAACATGAGAGGGGATGGGGGGGGGGGGAAACGACAGTATTTTAAAATTATGTGCTAAGTAAAAGAACATAGTAATTGGCCAAGTAAGACCTACTTATTATAGATAATACAGGCTAAATAATATAAGGAATGAGTTTTTCAGTGGGCATCATGAGATTTGGGACATCTTCCTTCTCCCACAAACCAATGGTGACGTGCTGTGTGCATTTGGACAGGTCTTTTCAATAGTAGTCTCTGCTTTGTTTCCCACTTCCTATTACCCTTTCTGTATAAAACGTATTATCCTGTTGGAATATCCCTTTGCATGTGGTAGAGCACTTAGTCCTAAGGTACTAAGAATCTAAGAACTAGAAAGTATCGTTTTGGTACTATAGTTTTGGGTTGGTCATGTTTTTTTCTTCACAGTTATTGCACTGAAAATGAAAAACAAATAAAAAGAAAAATCCTCCAGAACACTATAAATTAGTGGATAATTGCTAGGTGATATTACTTCCCCACTAAAAGTCATCCATGGTATAAGCAGGATGTTATAGGAAACACCACAGTTAAGGAAGATGTCTTTCAGAAAAGACTGAAATCCAATGTTCCTAAAGGCATTAAATTTACAGTTATGGTTGGACAAAAGAGGACCAACCAGAGCCTAAAACTGAGCAATTCCTTTTGTCTGAATCCCTTTGTCATTGTCATCTGGATAAGCAGGTAACGGTTTCTGCAGTATATGTGTTACACGGTGTCTTGAGTCGTTAATCAGTTTGTGGCTACAGTGGAGCTGCCTTTCAGAATTATGTCTTATTTCTAAACTAGGTTTGCAATAACAGTACACAGGAACAATGCTAAGGAACAAAACTGCAGCACATCCATTTTGAACTCCAGGCAGACCCCACTGTACAGCCAGGCTGGCGTCCAGGCAGCCTATCTTTCAGAGCATATCACTCGGCTAATGCTTCCAGCAGACATTCATGCCCTCCACAGAAGCAGTGTGATTCAGCAGCTGGCAGGCATTCTGCAGAAGTCCTAAGGCCTGGTGGTTTCAAATGCCACCCAGCTAACCTTCTTCCCTTCTGCCTACATAACCTGCCCCTTGCAGGTGTCTGTACGGAGGACCCTGCCAGAAGAAATCCATGGAATCTCCTGTCTTTTACATGGGACAAAACCACTGAGGAGACGCTTGTCCAAAATTTGCAAGTTTGCAGAGGTCTCTAATAATGGACTTCTATGGAGTTCTACGCTAAATAAACTTCACATTATTAAGAACTCAGCTTTGGATACACTTGGCTAATTCCAGCTAAGCCCTGACAAATAAAAAATTACTTATGTTCTATTAACTGAGATGGAAAACTTACATTACATTTTAGTCCAATTCAGCCAAGATTTAAATACTTAACTACTGAGGTTGCATAAGCTCCAGGAAGCTGTTATTCATTATGGTTGTAAGGAAACTCACCCTCTGTAATTAACATACTTCAGCGAAGACTGTATTCTTCATCACCATGGATTATGAGAGAACGTTGCATAAAAGCAAATGTCAGCTTTCTGTGACTCAGAACACATTAATATTTCCCCAGCCTTTTATATATCACCAAGTTAAAACAGGAATTTTATCTTTCTTGATGTTACCTTAGATGGAAAATAAACTAAATAAGAAATCTACTTGGCCTTATTTATTGGTCTGTGAAAGTGTTAAATTTTCTTTCACTATATCCTTAGAAGATGCAAAATGGCAAGACCTAAATTGGTTTATAATAGAGATTTTACTTTTTATTCACTTCTGTCAATGAAATTAAGAAAGGAAAAAAATGTATAATGGAGATTTTCTTAATCTCATTGTATATATTTATTCTTTATGATGACTAAATTGCAATTCTGACACAAATTTCTCCTGTAATGTGATTAATCCAACCAAAAATAATATTAATGATTAGAAACTGCATTTGGATCAGACACATGAACTGGACAGGTTCAGTTCAGCCAACTCTTGAGCTTTAATAAAGCTCAGCTCAACTTCCCTGTGCATCTGCCAAATCTTAGCTCCTCGGTTCACTGCTGTGCCCTGTCTCCTTGACCTTCCAAGCTGTATATCGGTCACTCCTAACTTCTCTTTTGGTGCTGAGCAAACAGTTCCTTCTAAAATGAAATTTAGATTTTTTTTAATTATTATTTTTTATTTTTTATTTTTTCTGGGAATAGTTAAGAAGCTATATGAGCAGTGTGGTTTTCAGTGGGAAAGCAAAAGAAAAAAAAAAATCTAGGCAGAGTTCTAATGCCAGAAACAACCCCACATATGGTCATATGCCACAACACTAGGCATGCAATGCCTTTCCCAAACAGGCTATTCTGAATTGCTCTGTACGACTGTGATACAGCCTTAAAATTATTTCAAGCAATTTACATTGAAAAATGACAAAACAAAGTATTTTAGGATGCCAGGGTATCGCAGAGGTCCCAGAAAGGCTTGGTCTGGACACCCTGCAGGAGGAATGCAGCTGACATGTATCGGAAAGGACTAGCTGTGAGCAATGTGATCACAAGCCACTCTGTACTAACTGGCCTGGAGATGAGAGAAGAATGTGTAGGCATCAGGTATAAATGCAGCAATTTACCCATTTGCTCCGCTGAGCAGCCTTTGTTTGACCAAATTTTGATTGGTAGCTGTTTTTCACATTTCCCAGAATAACAGGATGTTGCTCTGTATTACTCACTTTTAAATCAGGAACAACTTTTCTGAAGTATGACAATGCACTAAAAGAATCAAAAAATAAATAAATAAAGGAAAGTTCCAAAGGGACGACTAATGCCTCACACACTTTTTTCTTCAAGGATACAATTAATATATAGTTGAAGCTCACAGGAGAGTTTAATGGACTGCAGTTTCCAGAAGATGTTAACAGCATGCTATGGAAGCATATTCTGGTATCAAAAAGAGACCTTATCTTCATAAGAAAAACAAGGTTGTATGCATTTCAAAAAAGTTTTGAGCTTGTTTGAAAGAAGGCGCACATTGAACTAGGTTTCTGAGCTTCCAGAAGCAGTCAGAAAAAGAAATCAGGTCAAAGGACAGTAAAAGGTGAAAGAACATACCTGTGGTGAGGATTGAGCAGTGAATATAGATAAGCAAGAAATTTGTCAAGGAACCAAAGATGAGGTAACATAAAATATGCGCTTTAAACTGAATTAGAGACCAAAATAGTCTCCCTCTAGACTTTATCAAGAGTCAATCACTTACTACTATGTGAGCCAAACCCCTACATATCAGCTGTAAATTTGATTAAGTGAGAGTAAGCCTTCTTAACTTTTATGCCAAGGGAATTAAGAAGACCGGAGTAAAGCTAAAGAACCTCCTGTCAAAGTCTATTACAATATATAAATTACATAGGTCAAACCCCACTCTGACCTTCCTTCATTTCTGGCACATCTCGTCCACTAAGTTAATATTTCTTTGCATTAATTTTCTACATAGTATTTGAGCATGCCAACCAATGGAACCAGAGAAAATTTGAGAGAGCTTGAGCCTGTGTACACCACATTGCTTCTCACACTGGTCTCCATTTCAGAGAGCCTGCAAGGTCACTGCTGAAGCAGATAGGTTGTCTCAGCTGTTGGCAAACTTCAGTTTTAGGGATTTCCCTTGACTCTTGCTTTTTCAACAAGTTAACATGAGATCTAGGAGGAACCTCAGTTAGAAGGGGTTAACTGCAAGAGTAGAAGGAACAAGCAGAGGACAAAAGAGTTTGATTTGAACAGGACTGAGGAGGATCAAGACACTTGTGAAAAATGAAGCCTCAGGTAACATAGTGATGGATGCATGATGGGAAAGTTTGGCTATTTTTACAGGAGGCAACTACTGAATTAAGGAAAAAGCTGAGCATAGATGTATGATAACTATTACTAGATTCAAAGGAATAAGGAGATAGCAATAGTTTATTCACAGATTTGTTTCCAAGAGTCAGATAGAACTGAACTACACTCATAAGGAAAACAGTATGAGCTACTTGACAGTATGTTATCAGAAACTTTGATAAAATTACAATTTTTTCTATTGTTATCTAATACCAGACCTCCATACCAAGTAGGAACTGACACAGTACAGCCCAGAAGATTAGTGAGACAATGCATAGAAGTGAGGCAGAGGGATAATGGTTTTAGATGGCAGAAGTCTAGCTTCAGTTCTCCTCTCTACTATGCTAGTGCTGTTTCACCTGTGTGAAATCCAGCAAGCCTTTCTGCCAGGTTTTGTAAAATAGCATTTCCCAGCTTCTGTGATCCTTTCTGTTGTCAGCTTAAAACATTCAGTTCAGTCAAACAGATGGTCTGTTGGCTAAACTCTCACTATCTTGTTCTGAGAGAATTCAGAATAGGTTTTCCATGAGCAAATGTAGCTTAAAAACATCATCTGTGTGTGTAACTGAACCTGGAAGCTCAGTCTGCTGGTACTGCTGAGAGAATGAAGATGTGGAGACTGTTACTGTGAATGCGGATGGATGAGCCCTTTACAGAAAGAACTCCTGCCTTCAACTCCATATACTAACAAAAAGCAGATTTCAGGTGTTACCACCCTTTCCCAGGTCAATTCCAAGCCCCAACACAACCTGCTCCTCCTGTTTAGCATACCAGTAGATATACACTAATTTTTCCAAAGAAGAAGTCCTGTTGCCATAGACGAGATATTTGTGTAGGCAGGGATGTCTGCTTTTAGAGTGAACAAGAAGGAAGATCAGCTTATGGGAAGGTTACAGAATCCAGACCCAGGCACCACAGCTAACAAATGGGGACTGTTCTATCAGATGAAACTGGTTTCACCCATTTCCAAGAGGCTTCCAGCCAGTCTAGTTTCTCTGGGTGGCATGGATGAATTGTGAATTATCACCTCATCTCCTGTAATTAACCATAGCAAACTTCTGCACTTTTCAACATTCATCCATTATTGCTTTCACTATGACACCTTGTAATGGACATACTAAATGACAGGAAGCTGCTTCAGATTTCCCACTTCCACAAAGAGACAAGAAAATTAACAATCGGAAATGAAATGACTTATAATATGTATTTCTCATGAATCACTGACAAAATATCTTATGACCTCCTGTGAGATAAAAGGCAAGACAAAGGGTAAATTAGTAGATTTGTTAAAAAGGAGGACTGTTTTGGCAGAATATCATTCTTTTCTGTTTCAGAAGTACTTACAGAGAAAAAAAGTTTCCCTAGAAAAGAGATGGTGCAATTCACCGTAGCCTTTTATCCAGTGTAAAATGATTACCACGTTCATTTAAGGGCTCTGAGTACAAATATGCTCTTCAGAATGGTACTTCAGTATCAGATCTGAGAATTCTGTTGCACTAAGATAGATGGTAATTCTGACTTTCTCAAAATTATTTCCTTTTGCTTTTCCTTTGTATTTAGCTTTCCAGAGTAGCATTGTTTCTTTATAGTAACAGCAACGAAATAGAAAACTTAAAGAAGACTATTGCTTGTATTGGAAATTGGATTTACCAAAGATTGGTCAGGGGATGGGGTGGGATGACCACTAAGTCGCAATAGAAGGTATTTTTTGTATTTATTTGGTTAAAAATGAATTCAGCAAAAGCAGGATCTGTTTATGATATCTGTTTATCATTTTGATTTCTGAAAATGCAAAGGCTATTAAACAGTAGAATATCTTATTATTCCCTCTGATATATTTTCTTTCTTACCTTTCTTCAGGTAAAGAAATTCTGTGACTTCGAGTAAGAAAAAGAAACTGTGTGAAATGACATTGACCGTAGACTGATACAAAGAGACAAAGATGTTGACTTGAATATGACTGGCTTTTTTTACACGGAGGTGGTGGTGATGATGATGGTGATGTTGATGGTATGAAGAAGATTAAAAATATGAATTTTTAAAACACATTAAAATTCTGGGGGAAAAGAAATAAGATGCCCTTTTCAAAAACTGCATTATGCCGGGGGGGGCATGGGGGGGTGGGGGGTGGGGGGGGGAAGTGGGGAGCTTAAAATCTCTCTTTAATCAATCAAATTTAAATTTAAAATATGAAAATATTTTTGTTGGCTGCCTTATGTTACTTACACTGAAAAAAAGCTGGCTGGAGATTTCTATTCAGTTGCCTCAAGGTTTCTTTCTGCAATGAATCTGTAAAGAATTGTTAAAAGCCGTAGGCTTCAGGAAATAAATCCATTTTCTAGGTAGCCAGAAAATACAATTTGACACCTGTTCAATAACTACATCTTGGACTGATGTATGCAAGTCAAAAGAAATACCAAAGCAAGCCAGTGAACTGACCCAGTATGATAAATACTATTTTATCAATCTGCAAATGGGTAACGCAAACACAGGAATGACATTTTGAGAAGCACAAATGATTATTTTGGCAGTAGATAATATGATTTTTTTTTTTTTTCTAATGTCAATTTTGGTCAGTGTCTATTTAGGAAAGAATTTTCACTGGAATTAGGAAACACATTACTTCTTTTTTGATCACCTGTTTTTCTCAGCATTGGTAGTGAATGCTTGTGAGTCAACATATGGCCCAGCTCCAAGCAGTCATTTCTACATAAATAGGAATTTGAGTAGGCAAGTTATCTGACAAAGATAGGTAATTTCTTCAACATGTCTGGGCACAAGCAGGTGGTTACCTTCAACTCATACACACATCAAAGAAAATTATCCCTTAGCATCATAAGAAAACTATTTGAAAAGTGACTGTTTAAGATTAGTGTTTAAAAGTCAGCTAACTTAGGGTTTTTAAAGATAGAGGGTCCTAATATGTGAATGGGCAACAGGCAGTTAAGTCTCACAAAACTGAATTTGAATTTAGGATGTGAGTGGCAGCAGACCTGAGAACAAAACTAATGTGCATTGTTCACATCAGGAATTTAGCAAAGTTTACTGTGTTATTAGCTTTGAGTTGAAGACAAGTAATGGTAAATATAACCCATAAATCATAATATGTTAAAATAACACTTAAAAAACAATCTGCCCAGAAGGGAACTTGTCTAGTCCTTTCTTTACTGCTACTAACAATGACTGTCACTGTCTCTATTCCACTCTCCAGCTTTATGGGCAATTAGCATAGTACAGATTACATCCATGTGGCTAACTTCACTTCCCCAAATGATAGCACTACTTACTAGGGAAATCTTTGTATTACTTTTGTTCTGGGGTTTGTCTTCAGAAACCACAAAATTATGCCAGCTAAGGGTCAACAATTAGGCAAAATGGGCAACCACAGGGCACTGCTCATGCAAATGCCATGTCTTTATTTACTGGTACCGGTGTAGTTAACATGCCCAAAGCTGCATCAGGTGTAAGCTTTCAAAATCTTCAAGAACAGATCCTACAGATCTTGTAATAATAAGCAAGGTATTACTTGCCTAATATTTGCCTTATCCCCATCCCCCAGAAAAATCTAGCTTCATTAATTTCCAAGTTTTATTCTGTGTTAACCATGACAATCTTCTGCAAACACAACAGATTCACATTACAAGCAGAGTGTTAGACATGGTATAGTTTGTTCATCTCTTCCTACATTTTTCTGCTGGTAAATGATCAACTCTGGTCACATCTGAATGGTCAATAACATCTCTCTGGCTGATGAATAACTTTTCTAAAATAACACCTGACTTGTGCTAGTTTGATAGAAGAGGTACATAACAGCCTTTGGAAAGGCAGGAAAGGAGGACTGAAAGAAGGGATGCTTCCTGTGGGGGAAGACTAGAGATAACCAGTTCCCTGAGATGAGAGAATGGTTGGTGGAGGAGTAGGAAAAGCTCCAAGAAGGTAACTTGTCATCATCTGTAACAAAATATAAAAAATATATTCTATAATCTCTGAAAATCCACTGAATTTAATCTTTCACATAGTGAAAGGCTGATGCAGACCTCATAGATCTCTGCCATACCTTGTTTTCCCACTTCGCTCTTGTACCCGCTATGACACTATCAGAACAGATTTTCATCTATTCTGGTTAGCAACCTTTGCTCAATCTCGTCTTGAGTTGCTCTGTGACAGCTCCCTTAAGTAATAGTCACAACACTTACAGAAACCCAACAGAAACCTTACAGAAAAGAAAGTACTGACACCTGACATGCCACCAATGCCTTTCTAATGCAGCAACATGGCTTCTGCCAGAAGGAATGCCATCTGTGACTCACCCCATCTGCCAGGTTGCAAGTTTCATGGATAGCATTATCTGTATTCAAACTAGGGGAATGATAGTTCTTTCCTCGTACAGGTTTGGCTCTAGCTGCTTCCTGGCTCCATTCTGGACCATGAATGATGATGACTCAGGAAGGAAATCTGGGCATGTGGTGCCATGAAAGACGTGGTGATGTGATGCACTTGGGTTCCTGGTGAGCATCTCAAGGACTGCCATAGTGTTCTCCTGACACTCAGTCAACCAGCTGCTGCAACAACCACACAAATTCAGAGGTGGAATACTAGACCAGCCTGTGAAAACAAGCCTGTGCCTGATTTCTACCTGGCTGTTTCACTGAAGAACTTTTAATGAGGCTGTACACAACCCTAATAAAGCATATTTGTCTCATCTGTACTGAGCTGCACTCTATTGCTAATTAGATGCTGAGGTGGCCTCTGCCCAAATACTGTTAGAAATGGAGAGTCCCATGATTATCTGCAACTTCGTAACTACTAGGGAAGAGAGAGACAAAATAATTGTGCTGCCATTTTTATTATAGGGAAGGCAGTCTAATGAGACAGAGATGGGCACAAAGAAGTAGGCAAAGAGCTCTGACTGCTGGTGCATGTCTTTCCCTGTCCACCAGGACTGAAGAGGATGACCTCAAATGGCTCTCTCTGAAGGCAAGAGATCTCCCTCACTCCCACCCCGATGGCTCCACAGTTGCAAACAGATCATAAAATCACCTCAGATGTTGCAGTGACAAGAATTTCCACTCTATTTTGTTATTTTGTTGTCACAATGATAATTACAGCAAGTACAGAAGGTAATATGGCTCCACAGCAATTTGACAACAAAACAAGGGAAGAACAAAAACTGATCAAAACCAGAAACCTTTCAAAACATCAAATCTTTTAAGAGATCCACAACAAAAATGCTGACACCTTTAAATACAAGTTTTAACATATGAGCTGAACTTTACCTTCCCTCATTGCCTTGTGGTAGACAAAGTGTTTAGATTATTGTAACAGTCCAAAGGGCAAGGGCAATTTAGCCATGTTACTACCCTCTTCTTTGTTCAAACTTGATGCCAATGTCTATTTTCAGTTTTGTTGATCTCTATTGCAGCTGAACTCATGCTGGAGGGTGGAAACTTCCTTATGATCATTTATGAAAGTTGTGAAGGATGTGATTTTTAGGATGTCTGCCCCATGCATTTTTTGTTTGTAGCATTATGAGATAAAACCAAGCACAAAGCAAAATATAGGTGAAACTTAATGAGCCTTCTTCCCACTAAGGAACAATGCTCAAAGTTTAGCTCTGAATGTTTTATTTCCTGAAGAAACCACACACCAAATTATGTCCAGGGAAAAAAAAAAAAACAAAAAAAAAACAATAATAATAATAAAAAAAAGTCCAGGGATGCAGCAGAAAAAGGGTAATTAGAATATGATTATGCTTTCAAGAGTGATTCTAAGGGAGACACACACTAAGAAATAGCCAGCTGTGGAAGGCATATAATGAACTCAGGCTTGTTTGACTTACCATCCAGGAAGAGCAAACTTCCTTTATGCTAGTTCTAAGACACTTTTAAACCATGTACTTTGTTCCCACTGTTAAAGCGAACAAAACTTTGGTTTAAGGAGAGGGACTGTCTTTCAAAACATGTAAATCAATGGCTACAGATCTCAAAGGCAAGTCCCGGTTCAGTCACTTAAGAGCAGATAGTACCTAACAGCTCTGCAGTTCTTGCGATATGTTTATCCCACAATCAGAAGTGCAACTGAAGATCATGTACCCAAGCTAAATGTAAATGAGCCATCGCAGTACAAAGCTCATTGCAGTTGTGACACTCAGACATTCACACAGCTTCTCAGAGGCAGATTTAGAAGCCTGTATTAAGCACTGCATGTTTGTAATTACAGTGTAATCAGTACCTGAGCTGTCTTTGTAAGGCTAGCTCAGTCAGATCTATGCAGGCTATATTCAAAGGACAGAACAGACATCCTCCAGGACAAGTGAATCCTTTAAGTGACACCTAAATGAAGTCTGAGATGGAGTAAAGAAAAAGGAAATCATCATCCATGTAGAGATACTGAGAAAAAAGCAAAAGGTGTAGTCAGCCCTGCAGCTGTGTCAGATGCTGTCTGGCAGATGCATACATGAGTGAGACTGTTTACTGAGCAAGTTCTCAGCCTTGCATACATAAATACTGTGGACAAGAGAGTATGAATCTTTTTTCTTTGATATCAGAAGATGAAAGCGTTTTCACAGGCACATTGGTTTGTCATACTGATATGATGGGACAGCTAGCTTGTGCATGAAGTTTTGTGTATAATGAGACTTAATAAGCTTAAAGAGCTACCCCACTATTTGACCATATCTGCTGATTTCATTTTCCTGATGGCAGAAAACTATGGTTGTTAGAACGGCAGGAGGCTGGACTATTCCAGCACTCTGATCTTTTCATCACATCATTACAATAGAATTGTGTGAAACATGGCTCACAGGGGAAAAGTATTGATAAAAGATTCACTCTGATTTTTTTCTTGCTATATTATTGAGTCATCATCCTTTAAGCTGCTCACTATTTATGATGTGCACAAAATACATAATTAATTGTCCAATTCAACACTACTAGCACTGTGGCCTCTGACAGACTTTCATTTATCTAAATGTGTTTTTCTTTCTTTGGATTTATGATCTTACTTATGAAAATTAATTTGGCCAAATTCCCCCAGAGGCTCAAGGAGGCAAGCCACTCTTTCTTTTCCACTGAAGCTATTGTTGTTGGATTTAAAATTTTATTTTTAACAAAGAATTAATTTACATACATTAGATGCTAGCCAGTTCTAAAAATCAAGCAGCTGGAAAAAAATGCTCTGATAAATATTCCAATGTATTTGTATTTTTCTCTGCATTTCAAATGAGGTCCAGATACCTATTGCCTAAACTTTGATGTCATTACCCTCCCCTTTCCTGCAGAAGACATGCAGAAAAACATGATGATCCAGACAGGGTGGATGCTATTGCTTTACTGGAAGCAGTATCTGCCTGCACAATCAAATGCTGTCTTACACTTTGAAAGAATATTTTATTTTTACACAGAGCACAGCACTCAATAGAACAGGTTTTCCAGAGACAGAAAATATTATAAATGTGCAGAATGTACAGCTAATATATATATATATGTTGAAAGTATATCATGTGTGACACTGAGGACATAAATGTTGCTATCAGTTAAGCAAATTGGCCTGAAACGATCTAAAAGACTTGCTATTTGGCTAAAAAAAAGCCTGCCAACAGAAAGCAGGTTCTCCTAGGTTCTCCTAGCTTTAGAGATGAAAATGCAAAACCAGAAATTATTGTTTATATCTGCCTGCTGAAGGTGTGGAAAAGGCACATACAGATGGAACTGTGACATTGCACATGATAAGAAGGTACAGGTTCAGGACTAAAACATACAAAAATATAATTTCAGTACTTTTAGAGACTAGCCAGATACATTTTTTGTTTCAGAGAGAATTTCAAAATAACAGCAGACAGTGTGAAGAGCATGACACTACAAGTAGTAGTAAATGGATATAGACAGATATTAAGCAGAGCTGCATTAATATCTCAAGTCCTTCTGTGTATGCCCTTTAATTAAATAAATAAATCATTTCAGGTGTTTTCTGACACTTTTATTTACTTCACTTGAATAATTCAGTGATATGTATGAATGAATGTCAAAATTTAATTTCTTAATTTCATACTTCTATTGTTCTCACAAATCCTGTACTGTTTAAAGTATTCAGATGACCATCTGCAAATCCTAGGTACTTAAAAATGTGGAAAAAAATAGAACCAATTTGCTGCAATGACCAAAGAGAAGAGTAAAAGTATCACAATAACTTGTTTTTGATGATTTTCCTGACAAAGAATGAAATGCAGATAGTTCTTAACACATGAAAATCAACAAAAGAATCCAGGTGTGAAGGACCTTTCTCAGTGCAGGAACATAAAAAGTGAAATAATTGGAAGTGTGCATCTAGGTGCAGTATTCTGATTAAATCTAGCTGGTAAAAATGGTGGAGAGGTCAAAATTAGTTGCTAGCTAGTACTAGTATACGGCTATTTGGGTGGCAGAGGTTCTACATATGAAAAGGATGTGTTTGCTTTTTTTACATCTCTTGTTCTGTACTTGGTCTTCAGAAACTGCATGACTAATTGCAGGTACAGCAGGGACTGTTTAATAAAACGTGAGGAACCAATAAAGGAAGAAGTGTGCAGATGATGGAGTATTACGTACTGATATACTCTGCTTGTAACCTTGCAGCAGAATTACTGCTATCTGCTAAACCTTCATCTTAGTGATATCCTACAGTCTTGACATAGCCATAAGCAAACTGTCAAAATTAATCTTACACTAAACAAAGTGAATTCTTCTCTTGTTACATTTTGGAGCCTGCAGTTAAATAAATAAATAAATAAATAAATTGTACAAGTATCAAAAAACATTAGTGAAAATAGAGTATTAACAGTTTAGTTAAACTTTTACTGGAATAATGACAGACAGAACTAAATACTGCTCTTGATGAAGTTAATAACAAAATCAAGTGGGGACATGGAATGGGGACATTGGAATGGTTTCCTTAGTTTTCTGAGATTTACTTATACCATCTGCTTATTAATTCATACCCTCAGGACTTATTGTCAGACTACAGCTTGTGAGCAGCTTTAAAAGAGTGACATTTTATGGCAAAAAGTCAACCTAGTAGAGAATATGTTTCTTGTTGCTCCCTCCAAAATCTGAGTCAAGATTCACTTGAACTCATTGGAACAGGTTATGGCCCTTTTTAATAGAAAAATATAATACCCTATTTTATATATACCACTTCCCATCCTGTGTGTGATTCTAGCCTTATTCAACTTTGCTTGAAAAGTAGTTCAAGCCTATCTGTAAAATGATAGCACCAAGGATGTGTAGTTATAGCAGAGTATCATTCAGATTCAATTGGTCTCATTTTGTATCATGAAAGGGTGGCATTCAGAAAACAGGTTACCAAGATGTTTTTCTCTTTGTTTTCAATACATTGGCACTACCGGTCAAAACACTACTGCACCAACACAGAGGCACAATGTCCTTACAAGGCTTTGTTTGCATTCTGACACTATAATAATAATGATGAATTTAAGAAGGCTACAATCCATTTGTAATAGCCACTGTCAGAGGACTGGAGAAATGAGGTAGGACTCAACCACTGTCCACATAAAACATTAGTCTGAAACATAGGGCATTTTGTTCCCATAATGACAGTGCTTGTCAGATAATGCTGATGAAGCTTTAACATTATTGTGCCCTGAAGTACATTTCATTGTAGCTAGGGAGTTTAAGATGAACAAAGGTCTTGCCTTATTTTTAAAGAAACATTCAGAATTGCTTGAAAGACCAAACTTTTAGCAAGTGATTGCTATACCAAAATCAGAATATGGTGTCCAGTCAGACTAAGTCATTACAAACCTCCTAAAACAGCAACTCCTGTGCTGGCTCAGGAATGTGCTCTTCAGGTTTGGGTAGGTTCATTTTTACCCGTTCCCTACCCTTTGCACCAACTGAATTCAGTGGTTAGAAAAGGTAACAGACAAAGCTGCAGATGAGAGCTTCTGTTTTATCTGTTTAGAGCAGAGCCAGTCACATCAGTAATGCAACATCAAAACATGGTAAAACATGTGGAAGGAATGATTTAATTGTATACAGTCTCTTCAAGTTTTCTCCTGGAGTAGGGCTGTTTCAAATCTTGGGCTTCTCAGCAGTACACTGCTTTAAACTGTTCCAACAAATGCTACAACTTAGTAGTAAAAATGAAGAGAAAAATAAATAAATGAACCATTAAACACTAAACATGTTTATCTTCTGTGTTCTGTAACACATGGCATTTTGATGTCAAAGCAATATATCTTGCCTTATTTCACCACAATAGCACTGCAGACTACATCATCAATTATTGAGCTAGACATCACAGACCATAGTTTATTTTTATTCCTGTTCAAGCTAACAGTAATTTGAAGACTGTTAAGTAGATACATGACAAGAAAGCAAGGTCTTGATTTTTGCACAGTAATAAGAATAAAGACCCAAGCAATGGCCACACAGGTATCCAGAAGGTGTTCTTAAGGGCTACAAGGATGGTGAAGGGCCTAGAGGGGAAGACGTATGAGGAGCAGCTGAGGTCACTTGGCTTTTTCCACCTGGAAAAGAGGGGGCTGAGGGGAGACCTCATCGCAGTCTACAGCTTCCTCACGAGGGGGAGTGGAGGGGAAGGTGCTGATCTATTCTCCTTAGTCACCAGTGATAGGACCGCAGGAATGGTGTCAAGCTGCAGCAGGGGAGGTTTAGGCTAGACATCAGGAAGAGGTTCTTCACTGAGGGGGTTGTCGCACACTGGAACAGGCTCCCCAGGGAAGCAGTCACGGCAACAAACCTGTTGGAGTTTAAGAAACATTTGGACTGTCACATGGTCTGAATTTGTGGGTAGACCTGTGTGGTGCCAGGAGTTGGACTCGATGATCCATATGGATCCCTTCCAACTCAGGATATTCTATGACTCTATGATTCTTGCAGTCATTAGTCAGAAGGAATTCATAGGAAGGCCAGAAAAAGCCTGTCAGTACCAAGAATTTGTGCCATATACTTCAGGGAATTAAGGGATATCTCATAAAGGACCAAATACAAAGCTGATTGACATAAATGAAAAAAAAAATCCTCCAAAAGACTCAGTATGTTTTGGGTTAGACTCCAAGGAAGAAAAGCTTTCTCTTCTTAGAATTTAAACTGAGATAGAACATGCCAAACCTGAACTCCTACCACGAGCTGGATCCTAAGGAAGCTTATTTTTTAATCGTATCTTCAATACAAAAATAACTGCCTGAGAATAATTGCCCATCTGCCTTGCTGGTACAAATGCAAATAATGAGGGCTGACTCTCATGTCCAACTGCTATGGAAATTGTAAACTTTTTAGAGTTCTAAGCCTTATTTGCATTATTCAGAAGTTTCTCAATATATTCATACATCCACATTTGAATGGGCCACAGCTATTTATTGAAATGATCAAATAAATATTTACTTTAAAATTCAGTCTTGCACTTGATTTATTGTATTCATTAAATGCTGTCTGCTTTACAGGCACAGCAACGAAATCAACACACATCAGTATTATTTTTCTTTTGGTGTGTGTGTTGACTCTGACCACTGCCAATTTATCTGAAGGTGAATAAGCTAGTTCATACTGATATATGACCTTATTTATGCTTTTGATGTTGTCTACCTGCCTAGATAGAAGTGGATTTTATATTAATTCATTATATTCTGCCTAAAGTATGAAATAAAATCTCACAAGACCACTAAAACTGCTTTACATTAAATAGAAGAGTAAAAATTACTTAGTCTGGCTTAACCTTGACTGAACTGTATCCTACTGACCGACCATACATGCATATTCTAAAATGCACTAAGGCCTCTACCAGTTGTAATTAGTTCTTAGGTTAAAAAAAAAGTAATAATAAAAAAATAAGCTGAAGAAACTTGCTGACACATACGGCTTACCTTACCTTTTTACAGCAACTTATACTCACTATTCTCAATCAATGTGTCTGTAAATTATTTTATCAGTCTTATGGTTAAAGGAGAATTCATTATATCACAGTAGTTTTTAACACTGACAAGAAATCAGAAACTTTCTGTCCTCAAAACAGAAAAAAAGAACCTGGAGGAATTCAGAGCCACAGAACTTAGGAGACCCAACAGGTTGGCTGCCCATATCAGAGTGCTAGGGGTTATGATAGCAAAAATGATGAGCAAAGAGCTTTGATACTGACAAGAGTAGGCTTAAAGCTTAGAAATACTGCACCCAGTCAAGATACAATGCTAGCTGAACTGAATACCTAATGTGCAGAAAAGAAACCTAAATAGTAGACTGTTATGGAAAAAAAAGCAATTAAAAAAAATGCTAGTAGATTTATTTTGCACCCTTAAATCAATTCTTGTCTTTACAGGAAATAAAAATCCTTTAAGTTTAAAATACAAATGCTCTGTGGAGGACTAAGTTTAAATAAGATACTTAGTCTCTATGCTTATGCTCCGATATCTTTGTAGTTTATTGTATATAGCAGCTATGCTCCTCTTGTTCTGAAGAAATTCAGTTAAAGCTTATTGGCATCTTTAATCATATCAATGCTCATTTCTATCTATTTATATAGTAACTCTAAAAAAGTTTACAGAAAGAAAATGCTCTTTGATAGTGCAATAAAAAACAAATGAGGACACTGGAGATTTCCAAAGGATAAAAGCCTGTCCCTAATTGATTGTAAACTGATGACAAAGTGCATACTAGAAGATTTGTTTGAACCGGATGTTTGTTGCTGTTCAACCACCAAAAAAAACAACCAAACAAACAAAAAACAAACAAACAAAAAACCTCCTGAATATTTACCAAATTAGGATTGATGAAATAATATTAAAGCTGCACTAAATCTTTTACCTCACTGCTAAATGAGAGTTCCAGAGCTTGCAAAGAGACCTGACATTGAACCCATTGAATCAAGACTGGACTGCAGGCATGGATGTACACATTAGGGAAGGGAAGAGTGTGATCTTCAAAAATCATGCTTGGAAGCTATTGGGAATTCACGACTTTCATAGGGCAAAGATTTAGAAAGCAACTAATTTGTAATTCAAATTTTGGAACAAAACCTGTGTATTGGAAACACAATCTAAAGTGATCTTCCAAGGCTCACATTCAGGGAAGCATCAAAATCCTCTAAAGTGTTATGAATGGTATGCTACTTTTAAGTCACTAAAGCTGGTTGACAATTGCATAGGGAAAGACTGCATCTGAATTTCATGCAAGCGAAGGTTTAGAGGGGTGAAATGGGACTGTTATTGCTTTCAATTTATGTTTAATGTAAAGAGAGATTTGGGGGATGTGGAAGACAGTCTCTGAAGTAGAAAACAAAAGCAAACTGGGACATCATTTTTAGGAAGTCCCAATTCAAAAGTCAATTGCAATTAACAGAACATACATTTTCAAACCTAGAAACAGTCATATGAAACTGAAGTTATAAGTACACACTAGTAACTAAAGTAAATAAGAAAAGAAGTCTAAAGTGTATAGTTTTGGAGTCTATACTTTCTTAACTGTCCTCTTTAATGCTTTTATGGGATGCTTTTATGCATAACACATCAGTAACAGATATACCAAGCACAGAAAACTTTCATTTTTAAATTCTTGTTAACCTAATTTAATTTACCCTAAATTTATGCTAATGTACAGAAAAGTAAGGATACATTTCTTTGTTTTGTTTTTTTTTTCCCCCTCAGGAAATCTCCCAACAGTAAAACAAACAAATAAACAAATAAATAAATAAATAAATTATGATCCTGATAACCTTATGTGTCGAAATCCATTTGGCAAGATGAGGAGAACCCCATGTATGCCCATGTAAAGAACTCAGCACCTTGTTTCCTTTCTGTTGTTCTTCTCTGCAGCTCTTCTCATGTGATTGCTCCTGCACCTTAGTCTTTTCTGATTCATTAAAACCTCAAAAATGTTGAGATGTTATTCTATATAGGGCCACAAACAAATAATTTGAATAAATGTTTCATGACAGATGTTGTGTCATATTGGACTGTCTATTTATCTGCTATTTTAATTTTTAATAGCATAAGACAAATTGTCTCTAGGTTCAGTAACAGTTGGTGTTAAGCTTGACAGAGAAACAAACATTTCAAACGAGGCCAAAAATATGAAAGGATTATTGCTTCCAATAAAAATCTGAAAAAACGTATCTGGTGAAATCTTTTTTCTTAAGATTGGCCATGAATGAGTGACTTCCACATTTTCTAAATCAAAGCCTATTCTTCCAGCTTCTGGGAAGTCTATATGCCTACTTCCTAGCAATTCAGACCAAGTTTGGCCATCAGAGTAACTGCAGTTTTGAGAGAACTGCTGAAGTGTTTTACCTGACATGGATGAAAGGCAGAATCCAGCCACTGCAGCAGACTACAGCCAAATTTCAGGGACATTAATCTACTAAGGGCACACAGGTGTATGTCACAATTCAGAATTTAGTCAGTATAAATTCTGGATTTCACTTTGAATGGAAATGCATTTTCAAAGGTAATCTTAAAGTGTTGTCTTGGGTATAGATTTGAATGTCAAACATAGCCTAAGCACATCATTCATTAGCAATCAAATATTCTATTGCTTCACTATCTTTCCTTTGTATTTAATTCTTTACCTAGTATAATGCATTACAGCATAAGCTTTCAGATTTAACTGTCAGTGAAATTCTGCTGTCAGATTTCTATACATGACTTATTACCAGCTACTATTTATTCACAGAGTGGTGTTCAAGGTAATTATACAAAGAAACACCTGTAAGTATGTGACATGTTAGTAAATGCAAGATGATAGAACTGAGTGTTTTAAACTCAATATATATATTAAGAACATTTGTGATGCCAGACAGTATTTGCATGACGAGCTTATTTGCCATATGAAAGACACACAGGCAGGGTGACATGCCATGCTGCATAGGTCTAGAATTTTGCATTCATTTGTTCAGCAAAGGGCCTTATTCTGCAAGTCCTGCAGCTGCTGAGTGACACAATGTTCTGTACCACTTCCCAGTAAACAGGGTGCAGAAAGCACCCCCAGTAGCAGCTGAGTTTCAGTTTATAACTTCGAGAGTACTGTTCAAGTAGAAATGCAGGGGGTGGCTTGTGAGCAAGAAAGTAAAGCTCTCCACTGTTAAGTTCTTCCAGATATTTATCCTTAGCATTTTTTAACATACATTTCCATTTTTCCATATGACAAAATATGTCAAGACCTCAAGAGGACCTTTGTAAAGATTCTCTTCAGGGTGAATAAACAACAGCTCTATAACTAGAAGGTGGTAACTGGCCACCTTGACTCACACAACACTTGAAAATATAGCTTTCAAATTAATTTGGTTCATTCGCTATCTGGGATGTGTCCAGCAACCAGCAGGTCACATAAATATGTTCTAGATATGTCAATTGCTCAGTCAGGGTACAGGTGTGTCTACAATGACTTGCCATTCTGGGAAGAGAAAATTGCCAAACTTGATCAAAGCCCAAGTCATAGAAGAGCTGTAACTAATCTCTTAGGATGGCTGTAATAATTATGTTAGAACAGCTGGATCTGCAGAAAAGCAAGCAAGCCTTGCTTCGAGTACTCTACACTGGAGGTAACATGGAAAGTACCTACTGCACATCTTTGGTCAGTGAAAAAAAGGAGAGTTGGAGGAATTTAAATACTAGCATTAAGGCAGTAGGTGAAACAAATCCAAAACATTAACAATGTTCTAAATGTCTTCTTGTATCGTGCTTAAGTATATCCCACTTAAATGTTTTAATTGGCTCAGATGTCCTTTTTTTTTCCCCCATTAAACAGGATATTTCATTCTCATATTTATACATGGGAGCAGAAGGGACGTGACTAGTGAATCAAGAGAAGAGCAGAATCTTTTTTATGTGTGTTCATTTATTCTTTTAAACTTAAATACCCCAAGTCTCATAGTTTACTTTCTGACTCTAAACTGATGTATAAAAAGCAGTATAATTGAAGTTAAGGGTTTGCATAATCCTTTTTCTAAAGATGTAAGATAAGAACATGCTGCTTGCTTGTAATACCTGCTGTGATCTGCAGTCTAGCTGTAGCCTGGCCACAGGATGAACACGAGACAGAGTTGTGTATCTATTTGTGCATGACAGCTGTGAAAAAGAAGATTATGAACCTCTCCTTAGCCACCAGTTTTATGTAGTGGAAGCTTTAAATGATACAGAAAAGATAATACTAAAAGGAGATTTTTGTCACAAAGAAATAGTCCAACATCGTACCTCGTCTAATTTCTCATAAGTATGCATATTACCTTGAAACTTTTCAAAGACTTGACATTTTTATGGTTTCATGTTCATTGACCAGATTAAGCCTAATCTCATTCCATTACATATTTAAAGTGGGATTTGTGGCTTTGGCTGCATGACTCCCATTGAAGTTAATGGGAGTCAGTAAGCCAAATCCTCACATACTATTTTGATAGTTTTCTCCCTGTGTGTTTTAATCTTCTAAATAAATGAATCCTGGACTAATAAATAATAATAAACAAAATCCACTTTGCTGTTTGACTAATAAATTATGCTTCCAGTGACACCTGATGAGATTTTTAAAACCTTTGAAACAAGATCAGTAAAAAATAAAAATGCTAATTTTAAAACTTCATTGGATCTCAAAGATTAATAAAGCAATTCCCCTGACTTACAAGTTCATTGCAGATAGTTTAAATATGTGAATAGTAGTGCTGGTCAGGAATCTTTTGCTATTTTTTTTTTTTAGTTTTGCTAAGAAAGAACAACTTCTAAAAAAATTGTATTTTTCTTTTCTAAGAACATTTTAATTTTGACTAAAAATGTCATTAAATATTCAGTATGTGATTTCTAAAGGAATAGGATAAAATTTGGAAACATCTATGCTCTTCACAGAACACAACAGCAGATGGCTTGGTGATTAGGTGATGGACAAAATTTCTGATCTGCTATGTAAAAAAGAAGTCGATCATCCTAATGAAACTAAAATGTCAGGAAAAAAAAAAAAAAAAGACATGGTGGTCTTTCAGAGTTGTTTTGGTTGAAAAATTTTGTAAAATTAAGAATAAACAGATTTTGAGAACAAACTATTGTCACTCCCTTATCCCACTGACAATATTCCAAAGCACACTAAAGGGTTTAGCAAATACCTCTGAGAGCAACAAAACGCTGCTTATCTTGTGTGTCAACTTGACTTCATCCCTGACCAAAATTCAGAAATTCTGTCAAGCCTTCTGGATATCATGTCACTGGAAATATTTCTCCTTCCTGACTTTACAAATAAACACCCAATGACTATAGGAGTATGCATCAAGGGGTGAAGGAAGGGAGGGAGGAAAGCACTATCATATGTATCCTAGAAAATCTTCTAATTGTCCATTAACTGTTATCTCCTACTGTGACATGGCATTTAGTACCCTCAACAGAATAAGGTTTTACTTTGTGGCAGAAATAGTGAAGAAAAATATTCAGTAGTACAGCTTCTCAAAATCAGACCTTTCAGTGGCACATGAGAAATCAAATAGTAGCATCCTTACAAAGGAATGGCAAAAGTCCACTAGAAAATGGGCCAAACATTATTTGTGAGGTTTATAGTAAAACCTCACAACATCTTTCAAGAAACCCTAAATGAGTTCACCATGGAAATCAGTACAGTTTAATGAAGATGGTTAAGGGTTGGATTTGCTGATTCTGTCATGTCAGTCACTTTGATAACTAGGAACCAGCTGACATATTCTCCAGATCTGGAGTTGTACATCATCAGATATATATACTGAGAGACAATGGTGCATACAATGGGCTATCTAAGGCAAATTGCACATGACTACTCTCTAGTGTTCTGGCAGTTATTTTGGCATGAGGAGTGAAGGAACAGCTCACTACAGTATGTAAAAATGGCTGTCTTGGTTAATGTATTTGATTTTGTCTGCATTATGCTAGTTTATTATAATTTTATGTATGTTAGACATTTTCCATTCTTCTCAATACAATGCCTAGGCCATTATGAATGATTTGTGTTGATTTGGTATTAATGCGTACTGTATGTGATCATTGTGCTGCCTCTGGGATTAAAGGTGTAAAGTGCTGCTTAACATTTTTTCAAACCTTTACCATTGCTGCTTCACTGTGCATAATCTTTACTGACCCCCACACTAATTTCATTTTAGAATATGCCTGAAGGGAATAGCTAGAGGTGTGAAATAGCTGGAGGAGGATAATACGACATCTTATTATGAGGCAGCCATTTGAAACTTGTCAGCTTGGTCCTTGGTTTAAAAAATACAGCATCATGAGATAGCTGTATTTTGAACAGATGGACCTAGTGAGAGTATGAAACTGAGAGGCAACCCCAGGCAGACTTAATAAATATGATCCCTGTTCAGACTTACACATATTATTATTGTTTTCATTGCCATTTGTATTATAGTACTGTGGTAGATAGCAGTCCCAGACATAAACTAGATCTTCATCACAAGAACCAATCCCAAAGCATTCACAATCTGTGAATGAAATAAAAAGATAAATAAAAAATCACACCAGAAGGCTATAGACAGAAGAGTAAAGAGAAGCACGAATACAGTATTGATCACCCTGACCAAACAGTTGGTAGTTGATGTACCCACAGCCTGAGTGTGTATTCAATTCCTTCTGGACAACTAATACACTGATGTTAATCAATTGCTGCACAAAACCACATTGAAGGGCAAATCTCTTTTGTGGCTGAATATTTCTGAATGAATATGTTCAATTTCAACTGTCAATACCTGGAGATCTGCAGACCATCTAAATAAAAGAAGTTTGCCATGGACACTTTGCATAGCTATGTGTCTTTGTCATGTGAAGAAGCTGAATCCCACAAGATACAGCTGAAATAAAGATCTGCAAAATTATCTTCAAGACCAGTGACTGTCAGCTCATGTCAGCACCTTGACTGAAAATCACAATTCCATCTCCCTCCTTCTGTTCTTCCCTCCCTCTCTTCCAAGTTCTTTTCTTCCTTCCCTCCCCTCCCTTCCCCTCATTCCCTCTTACATTATTAAAGATTTATCATTTTTATAATTTTTAATAGTATCCTCTGAGAAACTACATGAAGGGCAAGTCTTGATTAGCAGGAGTCTTGGCCATGAACAGTTATGCCATCACAATTTTTCTATGATGCTTTGTTAACCTGGAAGCCAGAGAGATGTTTATGGTGTGAGATGGCAATTTATTGGACCATGAGAAGCAGCACAGATGGCAGATATTTTGTCTCTTTAGCATTGAAGCATTTTTATGCCATTTCCCACAGTGCAGATTCTACAGGGCTAGCCTCGCATATGATGCACTTGAGGATAAAACATAAAAAGTGACTCTTCACCCTGAATGGAACAGTTTACCAGCCTCCAGATTCTCCAATCTTAACACCTAACACCACTTGAAAGAATTGTAGCACAGTAGCTCAGAAACATTATTTCTGCCTATTTTACATTAATTTCAACAGTTAAAATAGCAATGAGATGTGCTTTTGGGACCCATCTCTTACACCCCACTCAGAGCATCATTGTGAGCTATTCTTAACATTGGCTTTGAAAAGTTAAAAGAGAATTGTAAGCCTTGTCCTCCAAAGGTGAACCAAAACCTCATCCTTTACCCCACTTTTTGGAGCAGGGATACAATTTGCCAATTACTGTATAAATCACTGTTGGTACAGAAGAACAATTTGTATTTCTTTTTTCACGGAAATAACATTTGACAAAACCTGAAAGTTAAGGAATAAAATCCTTAAGTAGAAAAGATCCCTGAAGTCTTGTAGGAGGAAATAGAAAAATACATAACACAAGCACAAATACGGAACAGTAAAAAGGCAATCCAGAGAGGGACTGATTTATTTGATTAAGACCTCATGAAAACCAACACAGACAGTGAGCTGCATAATAAAGTATTCAGAAGGAAAGCACTTAAGCAAATTATTTCTATTAATGGCAATAGGAATGTGTTATGAGATACAAAGTCAGGAAAATCCTGGCATAGATAGGATGAAACATTTAGATGGCAACAGATTCATTCTTGCCATTTAAAACACAACAGATAAGTTACTTCTAAACCCAAGTTATCTGTGCAGCCTCCATTCTTTTCTGAATGATAGATTATACATAAATCATATTTTACTGCACCCATCACTGCAGCATATGACTTAAATTGGAAGAAGGATCCCTTACCACTGAGGAAGAAAAAGTAAAGAATCACTGAAAATTAACAAGGCTTCTACAGCTTGGGTGTGCAGCTGGTATAAAATGGATACCTACCGACTTCACTAGAACTATACCAGGAGATGTGGCCCCTTCCTGTCCAGAGCTTTAGAATAAGTTGCTGACAAAGAAATTGCCATTTTGCATGACCTAAGCTTGAGCTAAGCCCCTCTAATGCCCCAAAGGCCTGAACAGTAGAAAAGCATATAGTGTTCCTTCATCTGCCTCAGTTTGCACCAACTTTCTTCAGACATCTCATCAATGCTCCCTGGAAAAACAAACAAACAAAAAAAACACAACCAACCAAACCAAACCAAAACAATCAAAAAACAAACAAACAAAAACCTTTCCTATTACCTGAACTATAAAGTATTTATTTCAAACACTGGGACAAAAGGAATACTTGAAACCAATGATGCACACACTCAACCTGATGAGTGGAAAAGGCCTTTCATATTGAATTTAAAAGACATTTACAGAACTCCAACTGAGCAGAAATATTACTTTTTCATAAATCCCACTTCTGTTTCATAATTAAATACCCCTTTTTTGTGTGTGTGCAGGAAGTCACCATTCAGATGCGCCAGCCACAGATTCATACAAGTAATTAATCATGATAATAAGGTAATACTGAAGTAGCCACACACTTCTGTTACCTGAAAACGTGTGAATGGGAGACTGTCTCGAATTTCACGTATTGGATCAACAAGACTAAAATGTGCAAGCAACACAGGTAGTTTCTGATGGCTTGTAACTGTTCCAGTACAAACATGGCTCATGCTTGCCATCACTCGATATGGGGAAAAAAAAAAAAAAAAAAAAAAGTCAAACAGATCTTTCCAGAACAAAATTCTACAGCTCTTGTAGGGGCACAGACATGATTTATGCTGTTACGTGGACTGGAGAGTATGCAGATGCTGCCCAAGAGCCATGTATCTACTATTCCAGACTCCAGCATGTCGCAGAGAGCAAGTCTGAAGAGTCATACTTTCTGACTTCACCAACAGGACAGCCTTGCAAATAAGTTGAAAACTAGTGTTCAGTTCTGTATCTGGCATGAACTTGTGATAGCGTAAGAAAGGGCCTTCTCATTTCCCAGTTTTTTCCTGAGCTGTATGCCAGGTAAGCTGCCCTAAACCTTCACCCTCTGCTAGGACTGATGGCTTGACCTCAGACTTGCCCCAGCTGTCACAGGGCATCTGCTGTCAGCAGGCCTACTCTGATCTTCTTCTTTAGGTCCCATGTAGCCACAGGCATGGTCTGTCTTGTATCCTCCTCCTTTGGCTCCCGCCCTTGCTACTCTTCCTTTGGCTCCTGCCCTTGCTACTCTGTCATAGCCAGCTCAGTCATGTACCCTACCCTAGACGGAGACTCTAGGCCGACAGGTGGAAGGTGAGTGTGTGAGGCTGGTCAAGGCAGCCAGTGCTTATAGGTAGGTGCACTCAGTCATGATGGTTTTTAACAATGACCTTCTATCTGCTCTCTCTCCTGGTTTCTTCCTGTTACTATGCTTCTACTGTTTTAGTTCCAGTTTAGGGAATACATGTCACTTATTAAGATCTCTAATGAAATCCTATATCCAAACCATTCTAATAATTCAGTACATCCATCATCTGGCTACATTTCAGCTCTTTCTTAACTTTACCTTGCAAACCCAAATAAATGCAGTATTCAGAAAGGTAGAGACAGGACTGGAGTTCATGAAAAACAACCTTCTGTGCTGCTTCACATACTGCGAATTAAAAAAGTCCTCAACAACTGAGCTCTCCAGAAACATTATTAGTTGAAAATCAAGATTTTGGTTGTTGTCATTGTTTAAAGCTACATCCCTGTAATTTTTTTTGGTTTCTTTACTTACAGCCATGCTGGAGAGGAAAGGAGTTCCATCCAGCTGGAGGTCTACCCAAAACTACGTACAATAGTAGAGATGTTCTTTTCAAAGCTGATGACTTGACATTAGAAAAATAACTGGTATCAGAGAAAGAATCAAAGTGAACATGATCACAGAAAATCATCATTTATATGTTGCACTATTAGGGAATTAATGTTTTTTTTTTTGTTTGTTTGTTTGTTTGTTTTAGCATGTAATGAGGTTCTGCTTAAATTTTGCACTGAAATCACATCCCAAACTCATAACACGCTGATTTTCCTAAATGGGCAAGCACCCTGGAGCAAGACTTTGTTTTTCTTTACTTTCTTCTGATATCCCATCTGAATTCACTTGTATGGTTCATACGTATTCCTTGTGACAACATTTTTCTTTCAAATTAAACAGCTATACTTCCTTCTATTTACTTTACTTGGTGCATCTATAGAGGGAAAATTTTCCTCCCTTTAGTAGATTATGCTAAACAAGACATTCAGGTATTCTTCTAATGCAGACTTTCTCTTTCCTCAAATCTTGTCTTCCTTCTCTTCACCAGTAACACCTTCTTATATACAGTTTGCCACAATTTATGCAGAGCTGTAGCAAATTCACTAATGCAATTAATGAGCATTAATAAAATTAATTCTGATTTCAGTTTGTCCCCCACCTTATTTCTATTAGTTTCAGTGAACCTTCAGTTAGTCAGACATCTTATAGCACTATGTTTTTTTGTTGTTGTTGTTGTTGTTTTTTTTTTTTAACTTATACTAGTCATCATTTCTTTCCAAAACATTCAAAAATTATTCTGGCACTAACAGAATTTCTTTACTGGGAATATGGGATACTTATATGACTTGAACTTGGTTATTGTTATATTTTGATAGCTGAAGACAAACAGGGTCTAGCATCTCCAAATGGGATAGGAAAATATTGTAGTACTGTATATGTTCCTCCAAATCAGCAAATTTAGGGCTACCAATAAATACATCATTAATACTTAAGATTGAGGAAAGAAAATTCTTCTCAGTTACAGACACAGATCCTCAGGAATATACATTCAGATCACAGATTCCCACAGAACTCTTGTATGCTTCTAAGCACATTGTTCAAATATATATATATATATATTCACCCCAAATAAAGCTGCTTTTCTGACATCTTGTGCCTTTTTTTTTTTTTTTTCTTAATTACAAGTTAAGCCTTTAGAGATAGCGATCTTCTTTCAGTAGGTATTATTGTAATAAGTATTAAGGAGCACATAAAAGGACAATAATGCCAAAAGGTCCAGTTGGGCATTTAATTTTGTCAGCAGGGAAAGATTTTGCTAGTCATCATAGCAGCAGGCTACAGGTACAAACCCTCTGTGACAATTCTCATAGTTCTTTATTATTATTATTATAAAGAAAAAATAAACAGATTTATGTTTTTAAAAACTTTTTCAAAAGTTTTTACTGACATAACTGTATTGATACAAGATCATACAAAGAGTTATGTAAAGAAAAATATCAATTTTTACCAGCTTTTGCAAATTTGAAACCCAGTCATGCAGAAGTAGCAGAAAGATGGAAGTAAGGCATTGAAATAATGTCTCTTTCTTTATGCTGTCCCTTTGTAACAGTTATCCTCTTATTACCTAGATATTTCTAAATCCTGACATTTCACATGCATAGACATTGATTTGCTCTCATGAATCATAAGACAGGTTGCCTTCAAGCAGTTATGTTTCTTCTTTCTCAGACTAGTAATAGAATAGACACTTTTTCAGTTACTTATTTACTTTCAGTTATCTTATTTACTAATCAAATCTCATTTTCAGGCATCTTAGGGGAGGAAAGTTCACTTATCATCCAATTTGATCTTCTGTTTACAAGGAGCATGTGATTAAAGAATAATGTGTGTCTGACAAATGCATTTTTCTGGAAAGGCATCCACCCCTGAAGATTTGATTTTCAGTATAAAATCAAAAGTAAAAAATGTAAAGTATACATTTACCCCACCCAGAAGACATTTTTACAACTTTTCCCAGTACCATTTTCAACTGTCCAACAATCTTTGAAAAATATGTAGAAATTTGATTTGTGCTTCCAAACAGCATTTTGCCATTACTTGGCCTAGGGTTTTGCATGTTGTTATTGGATTCATGTGTCTTTCCAGCTGGCTTTGATAAAAGTAGTGGACATTTCATATGACTGGAACCATCTTACTGATATATACAGCTCTGTAAGACTCTGGCCTCATCACTACTAACACTTCATAAATCTGTGCAATTCACAAACTTGATCAATAGAGTTTTTGTATTTACCTTCAGATTGATGTTAGGGTTTAGTAAGTGGTAGGCCAAGTATTTTCTCAAGTAGCATTAGATTTTCCTCTCATTTCAATAAAGCTTCTTCATTGTCAGCTACTTCAGGATCAGCCAATTTGCCAGTTCTTTAGTAAAAAATTTCATTCCCAATGTCAGATCTAAGTATAGTAACTGTAGGACGTTATTTTTCTCAGCCAGTTTAATAATCAAATCAACAAAATCCTATTTATTTATCTCTCAATAATTATTTTCATACAGCCATCCTTATGTCAAAATATGCTAGCAGAGAATATCGTCATTCACTGGCAATCAAAGGGAGGCTGCAGGTAGAGAAGCACTACAATCTGATCACCCTTACGTTACTGAGCTAATGACAAATTAATGCATGTATCTGGAGGACAGCTAGCCATATAGCAAGAATATTTGCCAACCTATGAGCATGACTGCACAGTTTTAAAATAAGCTACAGGTCTGGTGTTTTAGATAAATATGTTGGGAAACCAGGCGAAGGAACTATGTCAACACATTCAGTTGTGACTATCTATATAAACAAATACACTTTAAAGCAGATCAATGAAAAGGTGACTGCTGCTGCATGTAGTATTCACATCTCAAGTCAGAACATTAATACGCTAAAGCTTGAGAGTTAAAAGGGCATAATGGTTGGGATTAATTAAACAATTAAACTCAGTACTCAACATGCATCCCATGATGTATTAGAAACTTTGTTGCAGATATTTAAAGAATAATATTTTTGTGAGGATTCTAATGGAGATTTTATAGAACAGGTTTTACAGGGTCTTTGAGACAATGTTATGGTGAAGTAGACCACACAGTGAATTAGTGAACAAAATCACATTAGTTTGAACTAAATCACATCTTCAGTGTAGAGCTGTATATTTGTTATTTCTGACAAAGAAGCATATCTATCTCACTATTTCATGATATTAATGATAGCTCTTAAAACAATTTCAAAGATAGATGAGTACTCTGAAAACATATCAATTAAAGCTTCTGAAAAAATTAAAACCAAGGACAACTTATTCTCCTCTGAGTCACTGAACTATGCCATTTTCTTCAGCAGAGTTAGACATGAATAAAATCAATGCTCTGCAAAGGAAAGTCTGGTGGTGCCTATGTAGTTTGCTGGTGTAAAGCATCACAAACTTTTGTGTGTAATCTATAAATTCAACCTGTTAAACTACCACCTGCCACAGCCAGTCATAATTTGGTTCTACATTCACATGTTTTCTAGGGTAAATCTTTAAATTTAAACTCTTGTGGATGACCTCACAACTGCTTGAGTATTAAATGAAACAAAAATAGACAGGGACAGCAGAGAAAAGCAAATCAGTTTTGTTAAGAATCACATGTATTAAAAATTTAATATCGTTTAGAAAAAGAGTAAACTATGTAACTTTTGAAAAAAAAAAAATCTGTCTCTCTATCCAACCTTTATGGAATATCTTGGAAGGGATGTAGAGAAAGGAGCTGGAAGACACTAGGAAGTTAGAAAGGTAAGAAAGAACAAGCCTGGAAGTCTGCATTTGTAAGCAACTCACCAGGTACACTGCCAAGAAGGTGATTAGAAAGGCAAAGTCCTCAGCTCCGTTTGGACAGTGTGGTGATTCTCATCAGATTTTACATCATCATATGTACTGTTTGGATTTTAATAGACTGGTAAATTTTAAGCCTTTTTTTTTTTTTTTCCTTACATGTATTTATTATTTGGTGGTATCTCTATAAACTGTAACTTAGATGTACTTTTTCAGTGTACTTTTTAAACAACTGGACACCACACTAATCTAAAAGCAAATAAGGTGGTTATGGTTTTGCATGGAGTTTAAGGCGTAAAGATCACATAATTAAAAAAAATCACAGATCAGCCTTTCGAAGTTAAAATACTGTCTTTTACCATTAACTCCCTTATTAGACATCAAATAAGCAAAGTAAAAAAATATGTTCAAAAACTTTTCCTTTTGAAAGATCCATTTGTAATTCATCTGTATTGTAGAACAACTGTTTAAACAACTCTGAAAGCTACTAATGGTTCTCACATCTAGAGGATGACTGTCACATTTATTAATACTCTGTCAACTGCTTTTGGCAGTTTGTTATAGCAGTGTTGACTCAGAGAACATTCTTTAATCACATCATGGACATTGTATTCTTGAGCTATTTTATTTGTTGGTTTCCACTGAATCTTAAATAAAGAACTACCTATATTATACATATATGTAATGAGATAAAAAATGCAGACTGCAGTCATTTGTTGTTAGCATGAATCCAGTTTAAATTCAGTGGCTACTCTAACAGTGTTATAATGAAATTGTTCAGAATGTAATTCTATCCTAGTGTATTGAAAAAGTGTTTGTCTCTCCCCGTTTCCTTGTGGCTCAAATTCCTGTATCTAAATATTTAATGGGGAAATGTATAGAGGTGATCTGTAAAATCTAACAACCTGTAAAATCTTTTCAGCACGCACAAAGAAAGTTTTGGTGCAGATAGAAAATAGTATTCCTTATTAGCTGACGCTAGTATGTGGTTTAATTTTTGTATTACACAAATATGCATATACAAGGATGTAAAGTTTTAGTACTGATATAGGGCTAATTACAGTGTGGTGTGGACCCAGCCCAACTCTGTTAAAATGAAGTACAACACTGATTTTGATGATTCTTCTCCGAATAAGATAAACAAAGCACGAACTGAGAAAGGACCAAAGAGTGGGTTTGAGGGAAGGAAGAAAACAGTTTAGCAGATTTTCAGTGTCAGCAACATCTATTCACCTCTAGTTCACCTCTACTTTGCCATGACAGAAATGTTTTTAACTTTTTTGACACAAAATAATTAATACTACTCATATAGGTATAATATTGCATTAGTCTACTCATATTAGTATTGAATTAACTTTATGAGGCATTACATATCAGATAGAGACTCTGAAGTAAAATTCAGATTATCCTGCAATAGCAGAAAACAGACTCCTCTAAAAATGGGCCACAATCTGGATGTCAGTGGAATGCGTGTGATAGACTCTCTTACACAGGCACATGTGTGAGGACACTTTTCCACCTATTACCAACAAAGGGAATTTGCACTGCATTGCAAGAACTACTTGATTTTACTTCCATTTGGAAGAAATGATGTGGCAGCTACAGAAGAATATACTTCTTTTAGATGATTATGAGTCATCTATTTCTACAGTATTAAAAAAATATATATGGTGCTACCAATTATACTTAAATTGGAAGAAGAAAGCATGAAGAAACAGGATTGAAGAAAAATCTCAAGGTGTGAAGGTAGTGGGGTAAAAAGAAAAATGTCTGTGATGTAAAGCAGATATAAACACTACTTCTCCACGTCAGCATTAGAAATAATCAGAACATTTTACTACCCTTGTGTCTAAAACAAAGAAAAGGAGATGGGAGAAAAAAAAAGACCATATGTTCATACATCACGAGAAATGTATAACAACATGCTTAACTTTAAGCTTACTGATTGAGGATAAGTTTGAAATTAAAGGACATCAAAACATGAAAACAGACTATAGTTACACTGACTGTGAGTAGAAGACCTAATAATTATTGTTCAGTTACTATAAGGAGAAAGTAAATCATAGGCTTATGATGCCAGAGGGCCAAATGGCTTCTTGCCTGTCTTAGTGTTCACAGGAAACAATCGGTCTATTAGCTGCTGTGAAAGGGCAACAGGAAATAATTACAAGGCTAGGGTTGGATTATAGAGTAGGGTTGCTGCCACCAAAAGAGGGCATCCTCCTCTTCCAGTCCCCTTGCAACTTTCTTCCCTCTACTGCTCCCAGATATGAAGTTCTGCAACCACTCTCTCCCACTCCCTCCTGGGACACTATCTTCAGGAACATTAGGCTGGGCACAAAGAGACTCTGGAAGCAGGATGTACACAACTTGAAAGCATAAAGCAATGATTTATTGGTAAACCCACAATAGATAGCTAAGACATAAAAGGAAACAACAAAAACAAACAAAAACAAAACAAAACAAAACATTAATTATCCTCTCCCCTCGACAAAACACTGGAATGGTGTTTTGTGAGGCAGACATCACTCAAGAGGGAAACAATGGACGTGTAATTCTCACTGGGAAAAATCTGTAATATTGCTAATTGCTATCTCCCATCATATCCACACTGCCAACCACACACTTTTTTTTGTTTGTTTGTTTTGTTTTAGTTTTGTTTTGATTTCCAGTAGGATTTTGCACCTCTCTACATTGCTGGTTTTTCTTCCTGAATACCTGAGCTGTTCAACAATCGTAACTTTTGCAGGTGAAACCTCAGGGAAGTGAGGAAAGATTACAGAGAAAGTTACAGACTGTAGTCTCTGGTATTTGTTGGACATCTTAGAGGTTTGATTTGCCTCACTGATAAGGTAAAAGAGATGCCTGGCTTTTTTCCTTTTTTTTTTTTTTTTCTTCCCTGGATTTGTTTTCTTGTAATATAATGAGTTAAGACAGTTTATAAGATGTCTCAGAAGTGCTGTCAGAAGTGTTTTCCTGCTGCAAGGTTATTGGGGATAAAGGGGAACAGGCAGTGGGAATTCCATGTTGTGGTAGCAGTACAACATAAAGTCAGCTCACATGTTGTCACAAAGCCGGATTTGCAATACAGAATGTTCAAACTGATGGAGTCCTAACTCCCTTTATGCTTAGGGAACTGTGTGAAGGAAATTCAAAGACATTCAATTATCATGATAATCTGTGGGAGATTAGTAAAATTCCAGAAGACCAAAAAAGGCAAAAAATACTACCTACTTTTAGGAAAGGGAATAAGGATAAATGGGAATTACAGACCAATCTGTTTAACTTTAGTTCCTGCAAAAACACTGGGATATATCAGACAAATGAATCATAAGAACCTTGAAGGAAACAAGGCTAATTAGAGCTAACATGCATTTGTCAAGAATAAACAGTATTAAAACAATTTAATTTCTTTCTTTGAAAGAGTTCATAGAGAACTATTAGGACTCTCATGTATCTTCTGATTAGTAAGGTTTTCCTCACTCAACATTCATACAATCTAAATACAGTCCAGACAAAATCTACTGCAAGAGTGAAAACGTGATTAGAAATAGCCCTTCAGTGTCCAAATTAAAGAACATTTTATACAGCTGTCTTCACCCAGTATTAGTCAGTATTTTTATTAATGGCACAACTGAGAGTATCTTTATTAAAGGCCTGCATAAACCAGACAGTAAAGACCACAAATGTGTTAAATTCAGTAAATGGGGGAATGATTTTTAAAAAATGGAAAAATATCCTGAAAAACATTGAAATAAATAAGCGTTAGGTTGTAAACTTTAGCAGAAAAAATAAGCTGTACAAATTCAAAATGACTAATAACTGGTTAGGTAGCAGTTTTCCAAGAGAGACCTAGAGGTTTTAAAGGATCATAAACTGAACACGTCGAGTGTTAGCCATTATGAAAAAGTATACCAGGAGGTATAAACACAGCCTTCAAAATATGTAGCGCAATCCTTTCCTCTCAACATTGGTAAGACCGAACTGTGTGAAAGATGTGGGCCAACTGGACACCAGAGGAGAGCAATGAAAAGGAGAAAATGTGATTTGGCAGAGATGTTTTGTCTAGTAAAGAGATGACAGTGCTGATACTGAACAGCTTTCAAGTAGAAAAAAAGCTGCTGCAAAGTTCTCCATGTCCATGGCAATAGGACAAATAGTAATGAGCTTAAGCTGCATTAAAAAAGATGCTGGTGAGACATGATGATAAATTGTCTATCACTGGGACAATGAAGACTACTAGAATAAAATGCCTAGGGAGTCAGTGCAATCTCTAGCATTACCAATTTTTTTAAGAACACACTTAAATAGATAATTATCAGGAATTACACATTCTGGGCAAGGAAAGGCATCAGATGTCCTACCAATGCCCTTTCATCCCTGTCATTTGTGATTCTACTATCAAATTTCAAAAGGACCATATTCCAAAGTAAGTATGGTTGTAAACAAAATTAGACTACTGGTTGGTCTTAACTGTTCACTCCAAGACTGTAATGCACTTTGATTTCTGATTAAGTAACATTGACATTTCTTGGATCTAGTAGGCTGAAGTGGGGATTAACATCTGTGTGTAGTATATTTCATCTGTCAGTCAGTAAAAGGTACCATCAATTACTTCATCATAATGCAAATGGGAATGAAAGCACTGAGATTTTTCTTTAAGTAAAAGCTGTTTGTTCAAGACATGAAGACTGTGCCATGTGTTTATTCGGTGGAATGAGTGTTCAGAAAAGTGTGTCAGGAGTAAAAAAAAAGAGAACAACTAGAGAAGTCATTAAAAAATTTTTTGCTAAAAGAGATCATTAATGAGATCTGTTAAGTGTTTCATGATTTCAGCCACGGAAGTTACTGTTAAAAAAAAAAAAAAAAAAAAAAAAAAAAAAAGTATTCCACACTGAGAAATAACCATGTGTCATTGACTGAGAGGTTGATAACTGCAACAAAAGCAGATATTTCATTTATTTATTTATTTATTTATTTATTTATTTATTTATTTATTGCTTTGGGTAGAAGAATTCTTTGAGGCTGAACCTGATGCTGTAAACTTTTATTTGTTAAATTTCGACTAAAGTAGTCATATCAGCTTTATAGTGCATTAAGTCCCCAGCATAAAAGGGCCACAGCAGGGTGGCCATTTGCCACCTCCAATGGAAGGAAGAAGTTGGATGGATAGTGAAGAGTCTGTGAAAAGGCTGTGGATAGTCATAACAAACAGTCAGGTTGTAAATATTGATGAGGAGACATTTAAGACTCTGTAAGAGTTTTGTTATGAACTAGCTTTGGTACACTGGGAAAAACATGTATTTATTCACAAATACTGGGTATATAATATGAGAAAAAAAAATAAAGGAAAAAAACAAGCAAATAAACAACAAAAAAAAAAAACACCAAAGGATTTTTCGGAAGTCTTTCAATTGAGGCTTTTTTTTTTTTTTTTTTTTTTTGTCATGCAAATGTCAATACAGTGTGTAAATAGAGCAGGAGAAATAATACCCATTATTGTTATCATTTGAAATGATAAGGCACTGCAGGTCACGAAGTGCTGAGCAAATACTGAATCACAGAGAATATTTTAAAATTGTATGATTAGACCAACATGGCTTTCTACTTTTTAACCCATTAGATTATCTTTGAAATGAAACTTGCAAAATAAACATTGAACATTCATATTAGAAGTAAACAAAGACTAGTTTTTACATTCCATTATTCCCTAACTTGAGTTCTTCCAATTGACATTTTATGAAGGACAAAATGTGGATTTACATTCTTTCTGCACCAGGGTTTTCAGAGAGAGGCAAAACACTCAGGCTAAAATTATTCAGAAACAATATAGTTGCATAAAGTTCAGAAAAAGGAAGAATCAGGGATGATTATTACCTTGTATTTACCTTGGTTGTGGAGGCTAACCATGGCCCTCAGAGATTTTAAAAAAATATGTCAATCAAAAAACTTATAGGATAAATTCAGCCCGCAAATGAGGATACATTTTCTGACAGCAACAACAAAGAGTTTCTTTAATAAGGTGTTCAGTTTGAGATTACATGAGAACATAAGAAGTATTTTATAGTTCTTCGATGCAATTAAAGAGAAGCTAGATTAACCAAAACCAAAGATCCTTATTACCTCAGTCATATAGTATATGACTGACCTGAATTTATGCTGATCTTGGATATTGTGTTGTGCATACACGTATCTTCCTTGTTCACCACAAAAATAGAAATCCCAGATACTTAGCTTTTGCTCCTAATTGTTTATTGTCTTGTAACAAACACATGCCTCACTGCACTACACATTGTTGAGCAAATGCAAAAGAAAACTCTCTTCAACACAAACAGAAGAAAACTTAATAAGATTTATAACACCGTAATAAACAGTGAGTTTTGTTGGCATTAAAACATATCAAATATGACATCTTTCTGAGAGAGATTCACGATAAAGGATCAAAGACAAGAAGAAGAAATACATATGAAACATAAGAAAATTAAATAAAAGAGTACCACTGATAAAGGAAAAGATAAGTTGCTAACATAGACAAATACTAAGAAAAATATATATATATATAAGCTATAAACTATTACACTGTTAAAATATAAGCTATAAACTATTACACCGTTAAAATATATATATATATATATATTTAGAAAAGAGACCAGTGAGACCAGAACCGTAGAAATTATATGTGTAAATACATATAGAGACAACAGATCAACAGAACCCAGCTGACACATCTGTTTCCAAAAACACCTGCTGGGGGTTTGAGACTTGTTGGCTTATGGCATTGGTCATATGCTTATGGCATAATGCTTATGTCATTGAAGCAGAACAGACTGCAGCTCACCCAATGTGTGAGACAATATTAAATAGGATGAATCACTGCTAAATGAGATTTACTAGCCAAAAAAGACCTGTTGGTAACTGTCAGAAAGAAATGTTTTAAGTACTGTAGGCTTCCAGTCTTTTAATTCCTGTGCCGAAATGTGACATCTTTGGAACACCCAACTTGTACTACCTAGCATCTGATGTAGCCCAAAGATGTACTTCTCTTTCCACCTCTCAAATTTGTTCTTTAATATTTGCTATACTTCAGCTGACATGCTAATGACTCAAGTGGCCAAACTGACTTCTTGTTAATCATCACATAGTAATATCAGAAGGTGAAACTTTGTTCAGTATAAACACTGCTATTATTGCTAAAGTACAGATTTCAACATAGCATAAAAGCATACAACTGTGTGTATTCTGATTGTCTCACTTTAATGCTTCTGTAAACAAGTTATACAGATTCTTAAATGCATTGATTTGTGTAATTATGCTAGCATTAGATTAACCGAAAATAGTACCATCAAAAATGAGCAAGATAGCATAGTTATATAACTTTACCCCTTTCTTTCTTTAGAATAATATACAAATTTCTAGATAAATGCTTTTGAGAAGTAACATTGTCAACTCAAATTTAACCTAAATTTGAAATAATACTTTAAATCCTACTACAGTAAAGGAATGTCAGTAATAAGTAATACCCTTGATGTCAGTTTTTAAAGAAAAAGCTAATGATAAAAATTTGCTCCAGTAAAAACTAGGTTAGAGTTAAGGATCAACCTTCCCTCTCACCACAACTAAACTGCTCTTGTGACTTAAGGCTCTTAAATTCGAGGATGTAGGAGAGCTGTGTCATTACTCATAGTTTCTATATTCTGCGTGTTTTGCAAATTTCAATTTTTGTCTCAATTTTCTCACTGTTCTATTTTTCCTTTGCATTATGTCATTGTAAAACTATTCCCCATAACAGTACTTCTACTTGTGTAGCAGGATCTTCCTGCTATTTTTCTCCTGCAGGCAGATATGCAAAATGCCCAGATGAAATGAACCAAAACTTGTTTAAAGCTAGGAGAGGTTATATATTGTAACAGAAAATTCACTCCTGTACTAGGAAAAAAAAAAAAAAAAAAAAAAAGTTTTGTTTGTTGTTTTTTTGTTTGTTTGTTTTGTAGGCCTGAGAAATTTGAAAATTTGTTTGTTTTGCTTGCTTGGGGGGAATACAAAGGTTCCTTCAATTTTTTGGACTGTAAGATAATAGACTCCAAAACAATTTATGAATTCTTTAAACTTGAAGCCATCTCCTGCTGAATTTCAAATCCTGCAAATATGTTTTAATGTACCAATGATTCAATACTCATACACTAGGAAAAACAAACAAACAAAATAAAAACAACACCAAAAACAAATCAAGCTAAACCAAACCAACACTATAATGCCCTGCATATTTTAACACAACGTGTAAAAATACACATCAGAACAACTAACCAAACCTAGTTACACAGTGCATTTTCTGTTACCTAGTCTCTACATCAAGATCAGTGTCATTTAAAAACATGCATATGTAGCTTTAAATTCAAGCTGTGGTCTTGCAGCACAAATTAATTGAATCAGGTACTTAGTGCAGCTAATGCAGGAAGTCAGACTTAATAATCAGCATGCTCCCGCCTGCCCTTAAAATCTATGAAATGCCAAATAAATACTTTAACAAGAGATCTACTACACATGATGTCCCCAGGAGAAAAATCTGGCCTTTGATTTTATGTATCTATCAATACCTTAAAGAGATAAGTCTTTAATATATGGTTGTGGTCAAACTAAAGCAAATCTCAGGCGTATAGAATGCAAAGGTCAAATGGCACTTAATAAAAATTCCAACACAGGGAAGTACAAAAATTAAGGTTGCTTTATAACTGGCTTTCTCCTGTCTGAAAGAACAGTTGGATTCTACACAGTAAATCTGCGTATTAAATGGCTTTGCCTTAGGAGCTATGACAGACCACAAATTTTCCATTTCACTGGGCTGGACACCCCAGTAAAGTAAACTTATAAAGACGTGTTCTGCAATGACACGGAATTTTATTTCCAAAATACTAACTCAACAAAGTTCGCCACAAAATTCAGGAACAAGTTTTTAAGATCAAGATCAATTAAACATACTGCAGCATTTAATTTATGAATATAGGATGGTCTTGTCATACCTCTTTAAAGTGTAAAGATATAGGAATAGCATTAACTGCAGATTCTTTGCCTCACAAATAGGTGACCTCCCAAACTCATTTCTCTTGGCCAGACAGCACTCTTTGAATTGTCTTTCTGATGTTAAACCACACAGGATTTCTACACCTTCTATCTCAAGATAATAGAAGAGTACTTTTTTTCATTTATATGTAGAAGGTGTAAATAACCAAATCAAAAATATTTTTTTCTAAACATATTTTTAGAAAGAAGGAAGGGAGACAGCAAGAGGGGTCAAGATCCCAAACACTCACAAATCCATCCACGCTTCTTTCTTAGTATAAGCCTATCAGCTGAGGATTAATCTAAAGGAAAACTTCCACATTCTTTCATCCCTTCCCTCCATCCTGGGTAGGAAACTCAAAGAAAAAGGGCAAAACATTTTCACTTCCCTCATGGACCAAAGGGGAGATAGATGGAAAGGACTAAAAGATGCAAAGGGCTTAGAAGTTGTTTTGAGGCAAGGCTGTGAAAGCGGGGAGATAAATGCAAAATGAAGGAAAGTATGTAGTTGAACTGGTGCACAAAGCCAAGTCAACTAACTATGCCTGAGAAGAGTGGACACTTGAAGCATAAACAGGCAAGATTTCACCATTATAAAGCAAAGGCTACAGTGTGTAGCAAGACATAAAACTTTGCATGTGCGTCTCACATGTGCCAGACAGAATAACCTGCTTAAGTCTCGTATCAGCTCAGAGACTGTGTCCAGACCTCCATCATAGACACTCTTTCAAGTGCTGAGATGATGCAGCTGTTGGCAAACCTGAAACCAGAATGGTAAGTTATGAGAAGCAGCATGATGCAGGGCTAGTGAAAACGGCAATTATAGCAAAGGTTGAATCATGGAGAGGACATCAGAGACATCAAAGCTTTTTTTTTTTTTTTTTTTTTTTTTTGTAGAAAAGTGACTAGTAGAGCAAGGAGCCCTGCAAGGTGTGTCCAGAAGAAGTGGAAGCAGGTAATAGTAACAGTCAGTCAAGAGAGGCTAATGGAAACAAGCTATAGTAACATATCAGGTCAGTTTAAACTAGACCTTGGTACTCAACAAGTCTTAAAAATCTTTGAACTGTGAATAAGTTATTGAAGCAATCTGGCAAAAAAAAAAAAAAAAAAAAAAAAAAAAAAAAAAGCTGGTCTCACCAAAGGAAAAGCTGTGAAATTGTTTTAATTAATCTTTAGAAATATTAATTGCTACTGCTTAGTTGCCTTGCATGATTTTCTTTTCTCCATAAATAAAAATTTGGGTTTTAGTCATTTGATTCATGATTCCAAGTGGAGAAAATTAACTCACAGAGTGATAGAAAAGTTTAACATAATTTTCCCTGTGGTAATCAGTATTTTCTTTCTTCTTAAACAAGCCCTGGTAGAAAGGTCAGAGCAGTAACAGGTATAAGAGGGAGAAAAGATGGCTGTATGTCATACTCCTTTCTGAATACAATAAACCTCTAATGAGTAGGCAGGCAGTATGCAGTACCTGCTTACCTGCATATCAGCAATGGGAAAGAAAATAGAGCTTACAGAAATTGGTCACTTTCTTTTCAGCCAACTCATACAAGTTTAAAGACAATCAATATGCAGCATTACAGCATATGCCAAGTGACGACGTTTATGGAAAAACAAAACAAAACAAAACCACAAAACCCACCATAATTTTTTCCTTACTGAAGTTTGGTTTTTGAATAGCTGGAATAAAGGACCTCTTTTTCATCATGGTGATAGGACCATCTCTCTTTCAGGTAGGTTTCAGAAGAGGGCAATTCATAAACTGCTCATTATATGACAGATTAGAAATTAACTACCCTTCTCATGGCTTTAGCCAATAAAGGAGCAGAAGAAAGTATGTGATAGCTTTTCTGTGCTGTCAGCTCATGACAACATGACAACCGTGATAACTTCTTGAAAATGCCAGTCCCAGTTTTCTCTCTACCACTGATAAATGTTGGCTGATGTCACACTTGGTGGACTGTTGCCTGCTTAGAGAATAATAATCTGTGAGAATATAGAGAATATAGAGAATATAATCTGTGCTGATACACTGCACATATACACACACATCTTGTTAGAAATGTAATCACATAGTGTATTTCATGTTTAAAATAATGTAAAGTAAATGTGATTATTAGAGTATGATTGCAGGCGATAACATTTTCTAAATGTTTTGTTAGCCTGTATAGATAGATACATTACTCAAACATTTCTGGAAAACCGTAAAGAGGAAAAGAGAAGAAAAAAATCACTATTTGAGGACAAATTCAAAGATGAAAAGATGGGAGACAGGAATCAATTAGAGCTAATGTGGATTTGGAAAACTCATTTTGTGATTAGGAGAATGACCTGTAAGTTAAAAAAAAAAAACAAAACAAAACAAAAAAAAAATTGTAACCATGTGATCAGATGAAAGTTAATGTTTCTGAACTGAGTTTTAGTAGGAAATTGTATTTACTAAGTGCAAAGAAAAGTCCTTATTTTTTTAAAAATGAACATTTTACAGCTTTCCAGCCCTCTAATGTTGCCTTCATCTTTTCACATTCCCTCATCTTTACTGAAATACATAAGGTGCCTGCATCTACAGGGTAACCATTAGGAGCACACTGACTCTGTGCAGTTAAGACATCCTATTTTATTGCTTGAGTACTTCTAATTAGTTTAGAAAAAAAAAAGAAAAAGAAAAAGAGCTTAATAGATTGAACATACCAACAGATATTTAATGACTATATAAGCAAAAGGACAGTCAAAACCAGTGACCCACACTTCTATCATCACTCCTAAAATGGGCAGAAGTTCTTACAGTTTGTTATAATTTATGAAACAGAATGAAGCGGTTTGTTTTCAAATGTGACCTTAACCATGAAGTGCTGATAGTTGGAGATGTTTTTGACATGAATTTGATATGGAATCAGGGATGGCAAATAACCAATGAACAGAAAGATGTTATTTTTCAGCATGAGTTGACCAACGTTTTGCATGACCGATCTTCCTTTCATTGCATCAAGACTGAATCATATAAAATGTTCCAGTCCCCTCAATGAAAGTAGTAGCATGTTGTCTACCTTAATCTAAGGAGTCTCAAAAAAGAAATGGATTTCATTGTGCTCAGTAGTGTCTTTCAAGCTGGACAAAGGCTAGCAGACTTAGTTTGAAGAATAAATACTTCATTTGTGTGCATTGATAGGATCATATGCCTGTAGCTCCACAGACTACAGTAGTAGGTGCTTTCTCACTGTCTTACAAAATACTATAATAAACATAAGGTTATTATTTCCTTTAATTAATTAGAGGAAGGTTTCATTTATTATACAATAACATACTGGCAAGCTTTCATGTAACATTTAATGCCCTGCAAAATATATGTTAAGCTACATATGTGAACTGAATAGTACTATAACTGCTTAACTTCAAATATATTTTATGCCTTGGAAAAGAAGTGGTAAAATATGCATGTTCTTTGATTATTTACAAAGATTATTTCATGTGCTTTGTGATGGAGCAACAAAGATTTTTTACTCACTTTATATCACAGATTCACAGAATTGTAGGGGTTGGAAGGGACCTCAAAAGATCATCGGGTCCAACCCCCCTGCCAAAGCAGGTTCCTTAGGGCAGGCTGCCCAGGTAGGTGTCCAGACGGGCCTTGAATATCTCCAGAGAAGGAGACTCCACAACCTCCCTGGGCAGCCTGTTCCAGTGCTCTGTCACCCTCACCGGAAGAAGTTCTTCATATTCTACATGGCCTTAGTAAACTTAAAAAAATGGTACTTTTGAAGAAATGGGAAGAACTACATCTCTGTGTTGGTACACAGAGGGCTCATAAACAGTGTTGGTGTCACTATAACATCTATAGCTACTCTTGCTGCCTGTTTGTCTAGCCAGCCCAGTTCCGCACTAGAGATGAGGGATCCCTGAGGAGCATGGAAAGTCTTCTGGGAGATCCTTCTGTGATATGCTATATGCAATATATGGCTCTTGGATGCATGAAAAATACTATGTAGCTGGTAAAACCAGGAATATTTTCCTGCCTCCCCTTATCACTTATTGGCATTTTAAAACAAAGCTGCAGTGCTCCAACCTGAAAAGCAAGTATGCAATCAGAAGTAATTAAGACCTCAGGAGGCTGTCTCTTTCCCATAGGAACCCCACTAGCTCCCCCTGGTAGGTAGCACAATTAATATAGGTTATACTTAACTGACACTATCAATGGTGAAATCCATTTTCTTGTGCCAGTGTGACAAATAACAAGTTCACAGGGATATACATCTTTCATTGCCTTTGGCGCATAATGTGGGGTTAATTGTGGAATTGATTAACTGGGGATGAAATGACAAAAAAGGGCACCATTACAGTTTCAAGGTAAGATGTGTATCCTTTCTGATTCTTCCTCAGCCTTCATTTATGAATGACAGTTTAATTCTCAGATTCCATTTAAACTCATTATTAGAATGCAGTTATTTGTACAATGCATGCCATTCAAACTCGGATGTATTTTCCCACAAAATACTGCCTGACACAAGACTGACCTGAATCTAGAGATCAAAATAAAGAGGGTCATCATTTTTTCTTACATTTTGCTGATAAGAATATTCAACCTGATTAAAGAAGTCTTTGAGCAAGCTAGCTAAAATTCCTTCCTCAGATGTTTGAAAAAAATGCAATTTCCTTTTACAGCGGTAATCTATTTAGTCCTCGATTAATCCAGCTTCACTGAGATTTTCATTATGGGAAATCGTCATTTCATATTTCTGAATCAGTATATAAAGTGACCGACTTCAGGCATGCAAGCAAGGAGAGCATGATTATTGAGAACCGCTGAGATCAGCAAATTCTGAAAGGGGGCTACTAACTCTCTGCAGCTCTATATGGCTGAATTTGTTTTTGTTAAGGAGTTTAAATATTGATTTAGTGATATAAGTGCTTAAATTGGAAATGGTTGGTATACATACCAATAAAAACTTTGAAATGAAACACCAAAAAATGGGTTAAATGTAAGCATGTGCATTTTGAGGAATAAAGAAGAAGAAAACCTTCTTTACATTCATATTTAACTGCTCTAGGAAGCAATTGTTCCTTTCACATCTGTTTTACATGTATCAAATTCCATTTGCATAGGATGTCATTGTAGTAAAATCCAGAAATCTGGTTAAACTATATGGGCAGCAGTATTTCTAACACATACATTCTGCAGAGTTCTTAAATATTGTTCTCTTTGTAGAGCAGTACTTTACAGAATACATAAATAAATCAGCATACAACCATTTGTTTAATAACTGCTTTAGGATATTACTATAGGTTGCACAAATACTATGTAACCTTATATTTTATTCCAGTAGTGGCCTAGATATTCATGATTATAAACTTATTTTTGTGATGAAATATTCATGTTGCCATACAATTTATAGAAAAAAACTTCCCATGGATTCTGTTGACAGCCTTGAACTCTGGCTACATCTGGCATTTCAGAACTGTACAAACACAAAGTCCCACTTCAGGAAGTTAGACAGTGAGAGTAATAAACATGTAAAGGACACACAAGTATACTTCCCTTCTTTCACTTCCAAATGGCTCATTTATGGTTGACATCTCTGGAATTAATCCACAAGTATGTGACCTGGCAGTTTAGGGTATTTAATTCACCCCTTTTCTGTTCTATGTTGACGGATTCTGCATCCAGCAATCATCTTATTTAATGTTGGTTGGTATCCTGCTAACACACCAGAGGCTGTGATTTTCACTTCATATTTTGCTTTGCTTAGGTCAGGCAGTGGCTCTACACTTAAATGGAGTTTTTTGATAATCCGAGGTACTAGATTTAAAGGGAAATGTGAAGACTTTTGATGTCACGGGGATAATAAGTGTGATTCTTCATCACTACTGTTAATTATCATAGTCTCTGAAGCGCCAGATTTCAAAATGTTTAGAGTGATATCCAGTTTCCCTATGGACTGTCACTGCACAGAGCAGAATTCCTGTGCTGTGCTACATAACAAAGGACAGAGATGGTGACACATACTGTCAAAGTACTTTGTAAGTGCTCTGCGCATATATTATACTTAAAGATGTAAATATATATATATATTAAATGTCATTCCAAGAACAAAAATGGAGCAATGGCTTATATCAGAACACAACTGCTGCAAGGGATGACAGCCCCCTCTCCCCCCACCAGTGTCATTGGGATCTTGCTTGCAACCATCAAGAGAGTATGTGTTGCCTTGGTTTATGTTGGATCATATTGAGGAAGATCTACAAGTTTTCTGATTTAGTATTATTTTCCCCCATTTTGAGATTCCCACAGGAGACTACCCCTGCAGGGTGCTCTAGTAGCTCCTGGGCAGTAAATGCAACTGCTGGGACTTTATATGGGATCAACCTCTTGCTAATGGCTGAGCTGTGTGCCACTGGAAGAGAACCTGAATATCACTGGATGTTTCCTTTTGTGACTACGTAAGAGACACAAGAACAGACTGCAGGTTTTCTGTGCATTGCCCGTACAAAACGGTTCAATGACTGATACAATGATACAGTGCAATACAAAGCAGACTGATATTACAGTTAGATTTCCAACAGTTAGCCACAGGCCTTGGAGCACCTCCTATAGCGACCTCTTTCAGAAGTCAAGCTCTACTTAATCTTGCATGCAATGGTATTTGTGAAACCAGTGTCTCTTTCTATAAGCAAGGGAAGGAGGAGGCTGGAGAGATCTGCAGACAACGAAAAAAAAAAGAATGTGGGGGGAAAGCAGTCTAAAGTTTCTTACCAGCTTAAATAGTGAGACTTACTTTCAAAGGCAATGTTCTTCATTGTCTATAGCTTCTGTTGCCCCTTTCCTTATCTGGATACAGAAGCTGCTCATGAATGAAGAAACAGAGAGTTGTACAGCAATCGTTGAAACAATTCTCAAGCAAGACTACATGGAGTCCATCTTTACGGAGGTGTAAATAGACACTTGGCTGGGGCAGCAACATAATTCTAAAGAAACTGAGGGATACTGTAAGATACAGAGGATTCAGAGAGGAATAGAAGGGCAGACACAAGAGCTAGAGAAGTGACTGCATCACATATCTAGCATGAGGTTGGCCATGTCCGAAGTTGCTAAATTAAAACAGATTAGGAAGCATACTGAAGTCATGCGGAACAATGATCAACAACTGTAAAATTCTTCATGTATGAGTGTCCCACTGTATATAACTGCATTCAGTCTTGCCATATATAAAAAAGAACAACAACAAAAAACAATGCCCATCAGAAGTGGATGGTAAGAGAAAGATAATTGCATATGGCCTTAATTACATAGCACACATTAAAGACAAATGGCACTCTCATTTTCCAAAGAAAATAATCATAATTACTATACAGATTCAGAATCTTTAATTGCCTTTGAGTAAGTATCCATTTCTCTTTCCACTATGTTCAATTTAATTTGTGTAATAATTAGTAGAAATAGAAATAAAATGCAAAAGTAAAAATAGTCAGATTTTCTCTTTATTTATTTAAAATTGGGAAGATAAATAATCCTAGATTTTAAAAGCTGTTTTCATCATTCTAGTTATTCATTTCCTGATCTTTATTAGTATTTACTGTCATCAATACAGAATCACCTTGCAAGTTCACATATTAACAAAGATAGCTATAACCATTTTAATGGCTTTATGAATTAGTAAGGTAATAAATATTAAATAAAGGTATTCTCCATCAGTGTGTTCCTCATTCATTTTTCTTCTGCTGACACAAGTTTAGTTCTTAATTATGATACGATGTTGTGATGCACTGGTACCATCACTGAAAGAAATAATAATAAAGTTTTCATAATGGGAGACTTCTCTATGGTGCTTCACAATTGAACAGTCTCCAAGAAGTAAGAAAGAAACTGCCACTTATGTGTGAGAGTGATGAAGCATATGGTTTAATGAAGTGTAGATTAGCTACTGTTTTGTGTGGATTTTTATTATTATTATTATTAACATGGAACATATTTCACAAAATCAGTTTGAGCTTTGTGTGTCCTTTCCTTTCTCCACAGAATAAACCTATTTCCTTTCGTGGAAAGTGAATTTAATGAACATCGTTTTCTACTGTCTTAAAGTGAAAATTTTATTCAGCAGCAGGGACAGAGACAATAAAAGTATATTTTTCTCTATCCTTTTGAGAGCATATTACAAAGACTTTTATATAGAATCAATTTGTTGTTTTCTTTTTTAGTTCTAGGGGTTCAAACAAGATCGAAAATTCTTTTCAGTTACATCCCTTGTTCATTTTGCACATTTTCTCAAATTATCATTGTCTGTTATCAATATACTTATTATATGCTTAGAGTCAATATACCTCTATGTAGCAATAGATGCTTTAAAATCAGGCAGCTGCTGGATGTGGATCTGGTGACTCACAACACAGGACTGAGACATTCTTGCTCATTAGAGTAGAGCAGAAGGTAGGTGCAAGAGCAAGCTGCTCCCTATCTTCAGGCCCTTCACAGATGATCTGTGAGGACAGAAGAGACACTTTGTATATTTTGACCTTGTTAATGAAGCTTAAAAATTTCCAAAAAGTGAATGTAGTTTAGACACAGCTCTTCCTGAAAGATTAGTTAACCAGAGTTTGTGCAGTGTAGATTCTGTGGATGTGGAAACAGCAAGGATTTCTTTTGTAGGTCTGATATGTTAAGTGGGTCTGGTAGGAAGCACTGATGGCTAGCATCAGCCTTGCAGTAAGTCTCCACATACCTATAAAGATACAAATATAATCTTTTCTCAAATTCACCTCTTCTAGTAGTTTTGCATATTTGCCGTATACATTTGATGGTCCTTTAAAGGAGGCAGAATATCGTGATTACACGAAATTGCTATGCCATAACTTAAGCTGGGTAAATGATTTGCATTTTGTCAGAAATTGGTGAAACTTCGTGTTAATAAAACCTTTATATAGCTTTTCTTCTTACATAGGCCACGCTAATTTGAACTAATCTGGATTAGGTTTACAATCGCTGAGTAAAACTGTTTATAATCTGAGTACAGATCAACAAGGCATAACAGAGGTCTACTCTGAAAAACAAAAATGGTAAAAACAACAAAACAAAACAAAGAAAAACTAGTTATTTGATCCGAAACTGACAGCAGCCAGTTAGTTTCAGCACCAAAGAAAGTATTTGCACGTTTTGCACACTTGCAAAACTGTCTGCAGAACAGGTCATGAATAAAACATAGAAATAAGTTATGGAACAATAGGAATGTATGTAGTGAAACATAAATACAATACAATTGGATATCATGCAGTCAGTTCCTCATCTCAGGAGGCACATTTATATATATTAGCAAAAGCTCAGTTTCAAAGCTGTATATTTCAGAAGTGAAGGTAATTGAATAAAGTCCTTTGACCTCATTGTAGAGCTAATTTAAATGCCCTAAGTCCATAATTTCATTTTGTGAGAGAACTTTATTTATCCTCTAAGGTCTGTTAGTAATGGCTTATCAAATTCTGTTGAACAGTCTAAGTATCTGGCAGGAAAATTCATCACAGTGTTTGTTTAGAGTTTTTTTCATGTTCTGCAAAAGCATCCAGTGTTTATAAGATCTACTAGCATTGCTTAGAGTGGTAAATTGCAGAGATCATGAAATATGGAACCAAGACAGGCTTCTTACCCTACTTTTAAGACAGAGTATCTGAAAATATTTCTAGTGCAATTAAAGGGTTCGATTGTACCCCAAGGCACAGCCCCAAGCAAGAGCTAATGTTTAAACCGTTCCACCTCTGTCCTTGAGATGTCGGTACAATGAAACTCCTGCCAGAAGCCTTTTTTCCCCTCTTGCCACAGATTTGCAGCTGATAGTGTATGAGAAGGAAGTTAGGGTAAAGTCAGAGGGGAAGTGAGAGCCTGGAGACGTTACTAATTACACAGTCTTGTTGGACCTTTCTGCCAGTTTTCTATGTTTTCCTGATTTTGGATAGATAGAACCATCCTGTTATGAACTGAGATTAGCACTCACGGTTTTGTCTCTTGAAAGCCTTTAACATCTGTGCTAAATGTGCAAGATCTGTCATTTGAACTACAAAAAGTGTTCATTATCTATTAAAAATACATTGCCCTATCACACAGTAGAGGAGTTCAGATTTAATTAAGCAATCATTTATATTTTACATTATGTCCAGATAGCACTATGTACACGTTAACTGCTAAACAACCACAATAAGGATTGTACAGATGTTTTCCAAAAGGAAAGCAGAAATAAATAATTATGTTTGAAAGAAATTGTAAACATAGCCAGTGATCAATCTTAAATGCAACCTTATGCTTCTAATCTTCGGAATAACAGCATTCAGTAATCTAAACAGCAATTACCTTCAGCCGAATACTCCTCATGCTGCTGTATTTATCTGGATCTCCTTTAAAAATATTTTACTCAACTAATATTTCTTATAGATCAAAAGACTGAAATATAAGTGAGTAAAAGTAGCGGTTGTTGTGATAACCCAGTGTTATTTGTCTGACTTTAATTCCAGCTAATTTACTGCTCATATTTTGATTTTATCAAAATAATATCATTTATCAAACATTTCTTCCTGCATTACACAGAAAGATAAAAAAGTGCCACAGCAGATGGTATTGTAATAGACCATTTACTTATCTCTGCAAAGAGAACAATGGCCACAGAAGCAAGTCCTAAGGAGCCAACAAAGATGCTCTTTCCACAGAAGAAAGAAATAACGTTTCTTCCCTTTTGTATGAAATTGCACTTGATACATCACTCAATAAATTCATGCAACATTTCTACATACTAATGACAACCCAGTAATATGTCAAACTTCTTAACTACTCCAAAGCAAGAGAAATTAAAGAAAGGCTAACAATCCATGTTGTTAAAATAATCTTCTAAGGGAGATCATGCATTGCACTTCAGTTACATCTCAGACTAAGAAGGATCACTATTGTGACTGCTGGAGGGAAAAGCGATGGCTGTTCTGCTCATGACTCCTGGCCAGCAGCCTGACATGCTGTGCCTTGGTGAGATCCCATCAGGCTTGCTCCTCAGAGAGGGGGAGTCTCTCAGGGAGAAAAGCAAGGCCTGAAAATTCTCCATGCTTGACAAACTTCCCAGTAAAGCAGCACAGATGCCTTGGGAGAAAAGTCATGGTTCAGGGAACCAGTGCTATCTATTACCAGTTCTTGATAAATTCCAGAAGTGTGAAGTCTGGAATTGGAGGAAAAATCTAATTTCCATATGCATGCAATCATTGCCTGCAACACGGTGTTCCAGTCTCTGCTTTCTTTTAGGTATTTATGTAATAAAAATAGTATCTGCATATGCCCATGAGTATAGGCACACTGTTTTTTGATGCAAAGTGTTAATTTTCATCTGAAAATCTAAAGTAACAGATCTTAACCAAGTACAGCATATTGTCCTCTGATTTACAAGGTAAGGTAGAAAAATGGTTTAGCCCCCCTTGTTTAGTAAAATCACATAGTATAGCTGTAGAATGAATATAGGTAGCACAGAGATCAATGAGCAGAAATTGTCAGAGACCCTTTCAGAAAGTGGCATGAATAAAAATGAAAGTCAATGAACTGAATTCTGAATTTTTAGCTATCTTATCAAGAAAGAAGTCACAGATGGCCCGTTGAAGAATCAATTATGGATGTAAGGTCCGTGATCCAAAAGCTTTGTGCCAGTGAGATGAATCTTAAAGGTGTGATAAATGATGATAATATTAGGAAGGAGATATGTAGCCCAGGAGAAAAGATAAACTGAAAATGGCCTATAGGATGGAGCCTCACTCATTTGTCACAGCTGCTACAGAAGCCACAAAAATTGTCTGCTTATCTCCCTCCCCACCCCACCTCCTTGCCCCAGCTGGATCCAGATGCTTCTGTATTCTGGAGCTCTACCTCAAGGGGATGTAACTTTAATATGTTGTTGGGTAACAAACATCATCATTTTTAGTAGCCTGTACTTCACAGGGAAATTTGGTCATGCCCACATGGGGAAGTGAAGAAATGCACTCCGAAATATGTGCTCAGTTTTCCTGCATTTTAATATAGCTGAAACTGGAAAAGCTTTATATTCCACGTTATTGAACTTGCTTAAAATTCTCTTTTTGAAATGTGTTCTATCTGCCATCTGAGCTTCTGGTTGAGTCACAAAAGGAAAACAAAAGCTCACGTAGACTATATACAGTATTGAAGGAGAAGATTACGACAGTTCCCCTTCAAAACTATCTTCCCGTATTGATGGGACATGAATATATTTAATTTGCATTGTTGATGATAATAGAATAGCATCCATCCTACCAGTAATCTGAGTAACTAAGTACATGCTGTTGGGATATCTGTGTCCCATCCCTGTCCTGATGATTTCTTTCTGTAAAATTGCTGGGTTCCTGTGACACAGACCATTTGTCAAATGTTACCAGAGAATGATAGCAACTTAGGAAAGATGCAGTTTTCCATTAGTGGCAACATAGGAAGGGAAACTGTGGAAGAAATATGAAAGTGTTAATATTAGGAAAATATCTTTGGAAATAAGTAGAATTAACAAGGAGGAAACATATGAGTCGCTTCTCCAAAATGGCAAAAAAAAAAAAAATACTTTTAGGAAGGATATTCTATTCTTATTCATCCTGCTTCCTTTGTGCATTTATAACTTCTAAAGATAGATAAAAATATTTTTTTAAAATCAATTTCACCTCTGTTCCTACATAAATCATGTATTTCCATTGACTACAACAACAGTTTCAGTTTTGCAAGTTGCACTTCACAAAAAGTTATAGTCCTCATTGCAAATCTTGATTGCAATTTTCTGCAAGTTTGCACTTTTTACTTTTAAACAGTATGATAGATAACAGAGGGTTGACATTTATGACGAGAACATGGCCGAGAACAGTAACATTACCTTTGACATAAGGGAAAATGCTTGTTATTTTCTCCTGTTCATTAACATCAGTTACACACTGACTATTATTTTCAGCGAAATGTTTTGGGGTCTTCTGATATGAAATAAAACAAAGCAAGGAGTGTCAAGTAATCAGGACATATTCCAGAAATAGACAGAAGACTCAGTCAAATTCCCCTTCACAAGGCTAGCACTGTGTTATACTGGCTCAGTAAGTAAGAATGGTAAGTAAGAATAGGTAAGAATGAGAACAATCCTTAACAGTCCTAATATGAATGGAGGATAAAAAATCTGAGACATGAGCAATCCCACACATAGTAGTTTTTGTTTCTTTGTTCATAAATTTATATGAGCACAAGGTAACATTTCACAAATGTTGGTAATGTTCCTAATGGAAGCTTCCAGTTATTTTCAGCATTTGTCATGTTGCTAAAGCATTTTTTCCATTTCTAAAATGCTTCATTTACAGTCCACCTGAAACTTGAAACTTTTCAGTAAATTTTGCCTGGACTCATTATCAATTCTGAAATAACATTTTTCAAGAAATAATTTATTTGCCTGCACAGCACTAGGTATGTAGCTTTACTGGTGGTGACTGTCAATGGGGAACAGGGTGGGAATGGACATAACTGGAAGATAACAGAAAACAGAACATTTTTTTAGGAGACAAACTTCCTTATACAGTGAAACCTGAGTCAGATTTTCTTCTGAAAATATTGTCTAAACATCGTAATGCTTGTTTTTATCTTCTCTGTCATAGGAAACATGATTGTTTACACCTTATGAATATCAATAGACCATCATAAAATATTTCAAAGTCTGTGCAACTAATTTCTTTTCGACTAGAAAGCTGATGTACTGTAAAACCTCAACATGTGCTGCCATTCAACATGGGGGTAACTATACATTATTTCTGCTGCTGCTCAGTAAGACGAAAAGTATGTAATTTCTGCAGTCTTGCAACTGCTATTCCTTTCTTAGTCTTGTTTCTTCTGCCACAGAAATCCCACCTGTTCTGCAACTGGAAATTCTCCAGTATTAAGAACTGAGGATATATGACAGCACTGAACAGGGACCTTCCGAAAATTACTTCTCTTTCATCTCTACAAGCCAGAAAAACTTTTAGTGAAAAGGTTTCTGAAGCCTCAAGTGAGCGCAACAATTAGCCCCTGGAGCTTGTAGGAGTCATGAAGGCTGATGGCTGCATTCAGCCCCTGGCTCCACCTTCTCTTTTGTGCAAAGATTAACGGAATGACTCAGTTTGGTTCAGTAGGAAGACTCACAATTCAGCAGGTGCTGAGACAGTTAGTAAAAATAGGAATAACAAATAATAGCATAGATGTGGGAAACCACCGAGAGAGATTTAATGTGCCTGTACTACAAACAGCACCTATGTAGAGGGGGTGTAGGAAGTCAGAAATCACAGGCTGCAAGGGAGCAGGCAACATATTTTCCATTTAAAATACCTTGTTAACTCACAGCTGCCTTTGAAGAACTGATTCAGAGGACAAAATAAGAACAATTCATTTCAAAATGTATTACAAGTAATATAGAGGTAGGAGTTCTAGGCAGGAGTTCAGTCATAACCTTAAGCACACGTTTTCCCCCCACAGTTATATTATGAGACAAAATCTCAAAGTCACAGGGCTCTGCTAAGGTATGCATCCTGAATTCAATTTATAGGAACACAGTATGAGGAAAGCCCACAGAATGGACGATGTCAGATATTAACCTGCTTGTAAATAAGACAAAAAGCATCCAAACAGCTTCCCATGTAGGAGTTTAACAATTTGTTATAAACAGCTTCACTCCACAAAGACGAATCTTAAAACAAAAATATTTAATCAATACTTCTGCAGGATCTGATAAATTGTAGATGGTTTCTTGCATGGAATAATGCCAGCTGTATTAGGATTAAAAAAAAAAAAAAAAAGTTAAAAAACAACTTCAATGTATATTTGTGTTTTGATCTAATTTTAGTTTTGGAAGCTGATTTCATGTTATCTTGTGAAAAATTCTTTTAAAATTATGTATGAGCCAATCTGTTTTTTAAACTATTTCATTCTTGTATGATCATTTTCAGTTACCTTAAGGAGTGTTTTATTATGAACTTGTGTAAAAGGGTTGTAGAGTTTACCATCTCTGTTCTTACTCTTCTTCCCCCCTTCTTTCTGCTCTCTGAACGTGTTCTTGTTCTTCTCAACTTCTAGCACTCATTGAAAAAAATATATACTTTCATTCCTAATAAACCCTCAACAGCCTAGAACTCCTCTTGGCTAGCATGTGTGAAAATAGTAGTTAGAGACCTGTTGTATGCAGAAGGACAAACTACGTTGCACAGATTGCAGCCATATGCCAATCATGCAGCCACCATGATAGGAGATGTGAGGGCTCATCACCACACTGTCCACAGATAGCTCCATTTAGATCAGAGGGCTTGCACTCACAGTGTAGCACTTCATCCAGGTGTCCTCTTGGCTCTCTGTGGTGAAGCCCTGTCTCTAGTAATTATGATTTCTTTGTATTTCTTGAATTCATAGAAATGTGAGGGCTGTGCTGCTGCTCACTGGAACAGCACTTTTCCAACATGACACCAAGGATATGTGTTACATGCCATGGGGAACAGGCATGGCACAGGAACTTTCTAGAAATAAATGGAACAGGTTTATCTGAGGGTACAAGGCCCCATGGGAGAGTGCCGGAGTACTCTGCAGGCACAGGCTGCCACCCTGGCATTGCCTTCCCACAGGGTCTGTCAGGTGCTGTCCCTCATGCTAACCAGTTCCCAGAATTCAGTCTCAGAGGAACAAAAAGTATCAGTCCAAAAGAGAGAGATATACATGAAGTATGGACAACCAAGGAACCTGGAGTAAACCAGGGAATCATGTTATTTGATAACATGGATGCATTCCTAAACACTCTAAAATGTATTATCTTTTCAATTCTGAGTTTGTTTTGTTTTCAGCTTTTTTGATATTTATAAAGCATATACATGCACTCTATAGCCTAGCTTGTTAAGAGAGCTGTGATATTTACTTCCCCCCTTGCTGAACATGTTAGAGTACTTTGATTCCTTCCTTGTTCATTTCCAGAAAATCCTGTTAAACACCACTCACAGCTAAATAGTTTCTCTTAGCCCTGCCATTCTTCTCTGAGCTTCTTATGTGCATTTAACTGATGTCTCAGTGAGTGACACCGGCAGAGCTTCAGTACCTAAAAAATAACAGAGCTCAGCATTAGAACAACAGAGTGTCGTGGAGCAGACCCCTAAACTTCTATGTACTATCTTGTCCCAGCTGGGGTTCACAAGAACAAAGAAGTGCACAAAGAAGCCTTATTCACACGCTGCCTGTGGCGTGCTGTAGAGGTACCATCCTCATCAACAGCCACCAAAAAGCCCCAAGAAGCAGACTTGGATGATAGGGCCATGCAGTATTCCACATTAGGAGCAGGGCTATTGCTCTTAATGGATTAATGGAACAGGAGTGCAGCTGCGACTTAATAAAATAGTTTATTGATTTAATTGTGCAGCCAGCATTAGTTGCCTCTCATATTCCTCCATATAGTAGAGACAACATATATTTCCTGACTGGGAAGTTCAGCCTTATAAACTTGCTTGTTTCTTCTATTTTGTATCTGTCATTTGGTCCTTAACATGTAGTAATATTCCCTTTAGATTAATCTCACAGTGTTGTCACCCCTGCTGTGGCCTAATTTATCTTTTCTAGATACTCTAAACATATTACACTCTTTAATATATAAGTGGAGCTGCATCAATGGCCATAGATCTTGATAAGGAAGTCTTGTTGCATATACTGGAAATTATTATGATACAGAGCAAATAAGGGACTGGCTACTTGAATGGCTATATGGAATAACTTCATGAGTTATCAAGAAGAAGCTAGGCTGTAATTTTACAGCATGTCAGCTACTCTGTTACAAGCAGTCCAAGTGTGTGTCCTTTCTCTGTTTTGTAGAAGGGATTCCCTACCCTAATTTCACTGAACTACCTTGAATTTACTATGGGATAAGAGTACCCACAAAGAGTACTGTTGAGCATGTATGTGCTATAAACTACAGATCAAATTAACTCACTGTAATTTGCTCCAGCAGCAATATTCAACATATATATATATACATATATATATATTGTCCGGGACAATGTGAAGACAATAAAATAAAATAAAAAGACAATAAAATAAAAAGCTTCTGAGCTTCTGGCAAGTCAACAGTGCAATATTGCAATTATTTTTTCTTTGGGGTCATTTTTAAAAGTTTCCCAGTATTGGCAAGCAGTTCACATTTTTTCCTTCCACACACAAAGATGTCATCCCTTCTTTTTACTACTACATACAATAGAAAATTAACTTTTTATAGAATGGAAAGTCACAGTAAAATGAATGTTCAAACATTACTCCCCATAACATCAAATACCTCTTGAAGGTGAAATCTAGTATACTGCTTCATAGGAACGTTTATTTACTATCGCCTATTTAAAAATATTAAGTGACAATAATCCTTTTTAATGAAAAAAAACATTTCATTCAGTAGGGGAAGAATCTCAAAAGCAATGATGCTGAAGGAGACTGTAGGGCTAGGGAACAGCGTGCAAATAATGAGGCAGAAAACACAGCAGATGTAGTGTTGTGCTGCTTAGATGTCAAGAAGAAAAAATACTCAATTTTCTGCAACTTTAGTATATTAAATATACCTAGTCATGTATACTTCTGGGAAAGAAAAAAGTGACTCCTCAGATACTTCTTGGGTATTTGCCATTTTCAATCAGGTTTTTACTAAGAACAATTTTTTCAGGTACAGATACTATGACTTATGACTTACTGCATGGGGAAACTTAACAGGGAAAGCTTCCCTAGTGATGTGTTCCATAATATAAAGAGTAGGCAGGACACTGACTTTGCTCTCTTCTGCAAAAATTTCAGAACAGAAAATGGAGGGTGTGTGTGTGTGTGTGTGTGTCTGTCTGTGTGTGTGTGTGTGTGTGTGTTAAGAAATGATCCCTGTCCTACCTAAACTCATGCTAGCATAAAGATATTAAATACCTACAGATTAATGTATAAGTAATTATAAGAGTGCCAAGTAATTGCTCTTTCAGACAAAACATCGCTATAACAACGAAGTTGAGAAGCAATGAACTAAATCATGTTTAACTTCAGATGGGAGAACACTTACAGAGGTTAAATGTATTGGTGATCATGAACCATTTTCAGTAATAGTAAACATAAAGTCTCTTTTTCTTGATAAAACTTTACATTTTGAAGTACATCATGAATTCAAACATTTGATATTCTTTTTCTTCAGCACTTTTACTGTGTTAGTAAGCTTAAAATATTCTTCCATTACTTAAGAGAGGCTAAGCCAACAAACAGCTTCTCTACCAATAAACCTACTTTTTAACTAACTTCTACAGCTCTTCAAAGAAAGCGTCCATGAACAACACCTAGGGCTTCCATAAGGTACATGATTATTTCATGATTATTTCTACCACACACCCTGATAAAACGACTTGCAGAACATACAGAGTGCATTATGGAGTGCAGTGCTGAGTCCTGCAGTGACCTGGCAGTACCCAGGTACCAAGCATTTGTGTTGATTTGAAGGTAGCACAGCTTGGGCTTGAACTAGGTATTTTAGAGCTAGCCTGCAGAGCTTACCTAGAGGACTGCTACATGATCTACCAGATGCTACAGGTATGACTTAAGATTTCTCATGATGTTGATGAGGGTAGTACACAAACAAGACTACATGAGTAATACAGACAGGAGATGCAACTGTCATACAAAGGAATGGAGTGTCTGGACTATGGCAGGACTTTAAATAACAGGGCAGAGTGGCCATTATGTCATACCCTGGGGGAAGCAGCATTGCCAGATATATTTCAATTACGATTTAAATTTTTTGTTTGTTTTTTATTACACTGTAGAAACGAAGTTCCCAGAATTACCCAAGTGATTTCAGAATTCAGTTCGACTGAAAATCAGTGACATTTGTTTTCCCAAATCAATGAAGACAAGATTTCTAAAGTACAAGTACAATAAAACAAATTCTTCCTATGGAGTCCTAGCATTTTAGCTATACCACTTGTCCCTACTGCAGGATTAAATCCAGAAACCCAGCCAAATCCCCTTCACTAAAACATTACGTTACCATGCCTGCAGGAAACTGAAACAAACTGCATCTCAGGAACAAATACTGACAGAAACATTCATAAATTGTCTTTAGGTCTCTGATTCCTCACATATCCTATATTGCAGATAATTATGAACAAATACATGTCATAAAATCCTTCTGCTCATTGACAACTGTCAAGCAACAAGAAAGACAATAGTCTTATAATGAATTAATAGAAAAAAAAAAGAAAATATTTAGCCATATTGTCATCCTTCATAGTTATCAAAGCAGTATCACTATCATCACCTAACCCCAACCCACCCTTTTTTCTTTTCTGACAAGAAAACTCAGAAATAGAGAGATTATATGATTTTAATCCAGAAACTGATAAACAATCTCAGGTGTATGGCCAGTACACCTCCAAAAAGTACACCTTCCAAAAAGTAAAAGCCTCATTGTTCCTTTGTAAGAAGGCTTGAAATCCTGAAGAAAAAGCACACTACCTTGTATATCTTTTGTACTATGAACTGCAGAAGACACTGGATAGAAATTACTGTCTTTCCCCCCTTGTACCTAAGCTTTAAATATTATATTATTTATTAAAATGATGTATTAAAATTTACTAAAAACTTCAGAAGTATTTGTACATTCATCTTTTTTCCTAGGAAGGTTTTTAATAAAAAATGTTGGCAAGATTGTAGGTACTGATAAAAGTGTATGAGTCATACTCCCATGACAGAAGAAATACTTTAAGTTACTTCTCTCATATCTGCTTCTGAGTTTGCAACTGTCTCACAGTAACAAACAAGCTTACTTCTCACTAGCTATAGGAGAATCAGGAAACCATTCTTCTGTGATGAGTAATGAAGGCTTAAAATAATAAATTAACATATAAAATAGTTCTTTTACAAACCAAAAAAGCCAATGGCCATAAGTTTCTCTATTGGTATTTTTGTATTTTACACTATACATTATACATTTTACAATTTGCATTATAAGCTATATGACAGCACTGGGCAGCCAGAAAGATAGGCAGGACACCCCTCTCATAGATGAGTCCATTGTCACTGTAGAGCTCAAGTAAGAGCTTTATGCCTCAGGTAGCAGTCTCTCAGAAAAGAGGCCCTCCTTGGAGGAAACAGCAGTGTCCTCCTTCCTCATCTGCCACAGGGCCCAGGGAAAGTGCATAAGCACAAGAACAGAAGACAGCAGTGGAAGGTCAATCTGAGACTGTCTAGAAAGTGAGGGAGGTTTGGTAAACAGAAACTACATTAAAAAACACACTGCAATCCCAACTTCAGTCTCCCAAACTTGAGGCAATAGGATAAGAACAGAGACAAACAATGAATGAGTAGCTGAGAGACTACCCATCCCGTGTGCAGCCTCTGAAACACCTTCCAAGGGGAAAGAGCAAGGCTGCCAGTGCAGAGAGAGAAGCTAGGAACTGCATAAGACTGTGAACCAGGTAAAAAGAGTGATTGTTTGTAGCCACATTTTTTTGAATTTGTATTAAATAATTTTATGGTCCAAACCTTCCTTTATTAAAACCTAAGTCAAAGGCATTAATAGGGCTAGAATAATGTATATCTCAGGTCAGATTTGAAGTAAGACTTCTTTAAAAAAAAAAAAACAATCTTGTGTTCTTTGGATTTTGTGGAAGATGTTGGAAGAAAGAAAATCCAGGACATCCAGGACTTGACAAAGACCTTACAAGCATTATTTCACTTTGAGTCCTCATTCATCCACACCATCAGTAAAGGACATACTCACAATGATCTTTTCTGTATTTTTAGTATGAAAGGTACACATAAGAGAGAAGCATGCAATTAGCTTCAGACAGCCAGGACCAAAGGCAATTCTGCTGGCTACTTGACTGATTTTGAAAGTGATGTCTGCAAGCAGCCTTTACAGCTTGGCTTCTATTGCTTCTTCACTTGACTTATATTTCTTTCAGCAACTAAGGGAGATACTCTGGAAAAGGGAAAACTGGTTCCACTGATCTGGCAGTACAGGGAATCTGCCTTGTGTTTTTTAATTGTTCTGTCTGCTCTCTGACTGCATTTCTTACTCTGTTTATGCACATTACAGTAGGCAAATAGCTTTATCAACCATTTTATACCACTTTATAGCAAACTGCAGTATGGGAATAAAAATAAACAAAATAGTCCAGTCAATCTGGAGAAGCAAATTATGTTATTTAATCTATTTTCAAATGCCTATTTTGGGACCTTCTCTACATTTCTTCTATGTACAAGGAGGTAACAGCCTTCCCTAATGTAATATATTTACAATTTTTGATTGAATTATTTGCATAAGATTTGAAAAATGCACAAATACGATTGCCTGCTTAAAGTGGAGAAAAGACGTTAATCCAAATTTACCAATGGTGGACTGAGGTTAAATAATATACTCCAAATCATACAGTAAATTGGTAAAACAGTCCCTTTAGCAACAGTGATTCACAACACTTCTTCATTTTTTTTTCCAATTTTATTTTAAAGAAGTTGAAAACTTGAAACCAAATATTTGGTTCACAATGAAAACTACTTCATGGTGCTTAGGAAGATTAATGGTTTTGAATTTGATAAAAATAATTGGGCAATAATAATTTTGGATTTCCTTTTATGTTACTTAAATTGTTTACATTTGCTATTGTTAAAAAAAAAAAAAAAAAGTTACTTGAGTTACTTGCACACTTCTTCTATTAGCTTCTGAAAAATTCCAGTTCTGAAAGATAAACTTCTGCTATTCTGGTCTGTTTTGATGACTTTCTGTACTGCCAACCAAACTACCAGAAGGTTTCCGTTTCCTCTAGCAGAAATACTGATCTCAAGATAGTTGTTTGAAATAACTTCATATCGAACTTCTCCAGAAGACCTTTTGATCTCCTTAAGATCTTACTTGTAGTTCCTTCACTATACTAAAGAGGGGAGCCGAAGGATGTTACATATAGTCAATATCTGTTGTGTGATTTCTCAGCACCTAGACGTGTCTCACTAGACAGAAGGGATTTGTACACATGTGCTTTCAAAATAACTATCAGTCTCAGCGGCACACTGTGTTAAGTTAGCAACAGGTTAACTTTTAAATGCAAATACTTTTAAAAGCAAAACTTACAGATCCTTTTAGAGCTTGAAGTAAAGACCCCTGAGGTATATGGAAGAGAGAGCTTATTGCAATGAATTTGAAGGAAACTTACAATTCACTAGAATATTTTTCAAAGAATAATCTTTGTTAAATTCTGAATCCTTGTCTTGTCTAAAAATCTGCCTCAACTTAAAAATGCCATTAATTTCCTCCCATGATATTAGGACTTTATTGGCAGCTGAACCATGATATTTTGAATTAGTAAGATCATGTGGCACTCATGGCTGAACTGGGAGTTGAAATTCCTCCAGTCATTCTCTTGCTCAGCCTGTTTCTGAAGTCGTGAAAGTTGGGTACTTATTTCCTCTCTCTTCTTTGCCAGCTGGAAAGCAGCCAAACAATGAGAATTAACTTATTTCTGGCTTAAGAACAACTTAGTCACAGGTACAGCACAAGTCCCAAGGCTGCCCAGGCAGACCTGACCAACACAGTAAGTGCACCCTTACTGTAAGGCAATAATAGTAATAATAATAATAGAGTTAGGTTTACAGTAAGCCTAGAAATATTGCCAGGTTTAATATCAATTTGTTTCAGTAAGTTTATATATATTTTTCAGCATAGTTTTTTTTTGTGTCACTATTTCCACTTCAAAGCTTACTGCAAGCCATTTTTCCCCCTTTCAGTAGTCCTGTTTTTGTATTCTGTATACTAATTTAAAGCTTTATCCTTTCTTCTGCTGTTGAGGAAGGTTGTTCTGTGTTTGTCTGGTATTAACATAATAAATTTGAGGAAGTCCGGTGTGGCTTTCTTTTCATACTAGTTATTCTACAAAGAGGAACAAGGGACATAAAATATATGTATCAATAATGGACATGACATTGAATTATATGTGCAGTATCTTTGGAAATCTAAGTTGCTTTTAGGTATTGTTGCATTCCTTTTTTAAGTTCTTCTGGAAAAAAAAAAAAAAAAAACACATCTAAAATAAGATGATGGCTATCTCACGCTAGACTTGATCTCCTCTGCCTAAGGAACTGGTAGTTAAATTTTTTAGCAATTCTCATATCTGTGTTAGGCATTTTGCTCTACCTAGGCTTGTGAATACTAAGACATACATATGTTATCCCTCTTCAAACATGCACAGAATTTACGGGGAAGAGAAGACACTAATAATTTTTAATGGCTGGATATTCTGGATTTCTTTACTATCTCCTGTATCACTCCAGCATTATAAACAGCAAATTATATACATTTTATATATTATATAAATTATATAAATTACATATTGCAATTTCTATAGACTAGATGCATGAAATGAGAGAAAGAGAGTGAGGCTTAAACTTCCAGCTGCACTGGTTCATTTTCAGTTCTATAGCTTTTTGTTGGAGTTTAGAGACATCCAAAGCTGTTGAACCACTCATAAGTCCTGTTAACCTGAATAAATGAGTGTTAATCCTCAGTAAAAGGAAGGCATTAGAACCTTAACTTTTAGAAGCAGACACTGATATTGAGGTATCTAATTGCTTCAAAAGTAGTCAAGTCTTCAGACACTGAGTCTTTAGATTCTTTCTTAATTCTGACGAAAAGCTAACATAGCTTTGGTTGGCAACTTCTGACTGAAGTAAGCTTGCCTTTGTGGTCTGTTCAGTTACACACCTTACACCTTACTTATTATCATGCAATGCTGGTAACAGATGTACAAAGTGGACCTGCAAAATTTGAGGCACCCAGCATTTTTAGGAATGTGAGCAAAGTGATTTCTACAAGGTCACCAAAACACAAACAAACAAAACAGATCTAAACTCACTATCTAGTTCTGAACAGCTGTGTGTCACACACGCATTCCCTAGCCACTCCAGATGATGTCTTGGTAGCTCATTCCTAATTATAAGTATATTCTCCAAACTCCAGAGCTCTGAAGAGGGATAGCCTCTGAAAATTATGGAAGTTGAAAGAATGGTACCTTTGTTTTAAAAATGCAAAGCTTTCCTCGCAGAGAAAACCATTCGGTTACCTCTCCTGAAGGGAGGTAAATGCCAAATCTATAATATCAGGCAAATCAAAGCAATTAATATTAAAGTTATTTAATAATGTATTGTTTGGGTCCTCCTCTGGGTTGTCTCTGTGCAATGCATGGGACTTCATGGTGGCGGCTATTCAGCAGAGAGAGAGGCAGCACAGTTTCCCTGACAACAGAACTCCAGCTTGATGCATGAGATGTAATTAAAAGGGCCAGAACATCTCCCTTGCAAGCCAGCTCTCTTCTCATTATAAGGCTTCACATCATAGATCACATGGGTGACCAGGCACCTGCGCTCTGTTTACTTCTTGCTTTCCCTAGCCATGCTGAAGAGCAGCAAGTAGAAATTGTGTTCCCCTAATTAGGGAGTTCACTCACCTTTCAAATAGCAGCCAAGCTGCTGAGGCAGAATCTGTCGTTACAGAACTGCCTCTACACAGAAAAGGGGGAAAAACCACTAAAAGACAGAGAACAAGCTGTCATCAAATATTTTCTTATCTGGGCTGGCTTTTTGGAAATGTGGTCTTTGAAATATTTTCCTTGATTTTGGAAGCTGAAAAAGCCCATGACTTTTTCGATCTGCCTCGTCAGCTTCTCTTCTTTGCATGAAAAAGATTAGGTGGTGCAAGTTCTGCAGAGCTGCAGCTAGTGCAGCTTGATCAGTAACATATCCCTTTCAAAGTCACAACTAAAGAATTTGGCTGGGTCCTGACACCATCCACACATCACACCACAAAGATGGCAGAATCTGAGACGCTTTTTTATGTTTTTATGCTTCATTGAATATTATACTACTATTTCCTAATTGCATGGACTCTTGCAATTGTTAAAATTACCAGAACATTAGCCTGGTCTGTTACCAAAAATGACTTATTAAACACAAAGCTCTCGCTTCGATTTAACTCTTTTTTTTTTTTTTTTTCCCCCAAAGAAAAATAACTGAAAAAAAAAAAAAAAAAAAAGAAAAAAAGATACCATTGAAAATTTCCATTTGAGTCAGGGGAATTTTCTGACAGAGTCAACTATAGACTACCCAGAGGCAAACCCCAGTGTGGGGTGGAAGGTGAATGCTAATATTGCAACCACATGACAAAATCTCTGGGAAGCTTTACCACAAAAGCATCACTCTGCAAGAATTTAGACAGGCATCTCCGTGTACCTTGAGAAATACTGCAAACCATCCCTGCTCATGATATCAGAAGAAAGCAGTACTTAAAACATTGTCCTTTTACGCTTTATTGGTTGAAGAAGCAGTTAAGTCTCACCTTGCACTAGAAGTTGAGATTTTCTTTTGGATATTTGATATTTTGGCATTATTGGTCATCTTCCACTTTTCATAGCCTTATGCTGTTATTTCCTGTAAAGATTGTATCATTTTTATGTATAAAAATGAGATTAGAGTATTTCATATCTGTAATTCACGTTCCAAAAATAGCAGAAAGCCAATTATGTGTAAAGAACATTAAAAGAACAAAAAAGTTCAACAATTTAAAGAAATGTTTTTAAAATGTACTATTATGTTTTATTGTATTCTGTGTGCTCTAAACATGCAGCTAAAGCCTCTGAAATCCAAGTCACTTATAAATTTTAAAATAACGTGGATCTTTCTGACTCAGTTGATGTCCAGAATAATTTAAAAGAAACTGGAAAAAATGTTTTTATCTCCTTTGTGGAAAAGATATTTCCTCCTATTTCCTCCAATTTCTCACAATCTATGAAGACCCAACAATTTGCACTGACACTGAATTGCCTTTTGCCAAGTTGTATAATCAAATGGACTCTGAATTTTTATGTCTAACAGGCAGTAGTTGAAGTTTTGAAGTTAGTCTTCCATTACCACTTATAAGTAATGAAACTTTTTTTCAAAACTGCAAGCTCTCAGAATCAAGCAACAATTTTGCTGGAATGGTCCATCTTTCATTTACTGGAGTTGGCACTGTAACTCATTTAAACAAAAATAATCTCATGACAATTGCTTCCTCGAGATCCTAACAAACTTAAATATATATTTTTTAATTCCTATAAAAACATTTCATGATCAAATACAAACATAATTTGGAAAAAGAATGAAAAAAGGTCTTCCATAATGATAGTGACCCCTAGATTTTTAGAACTGCCCCCCAAGGTTCTAATTATAAATATTTTAAAACCCTGCACATACCTTAATATTACACACAGCTGTTCCAATCATTGCTGTTTTTTTGTTTGTTTGTTTTAATGGCTTTGTTGTGAAAATCCTTGAGGTCTTCTTGATATTGTTATTTAACACAGTATTCTACTTTTTAAAATACATATAGGACGATAAGTTACAACACTGGAGGTATACAGTAGCTATACCATTGATGTGTATATTTGTTTAGGTAGAATTGTGATCTTCAAATTACGCTCTAGATTTGCCAAATGCCAGGTCAGTAATCAGTAGCATAACTCCATAAACAAGACTCTCTACTGAAGGAAATTATTTTTGGTGAATTAAAAATTGAAAGTTGCTAGATCTATTACTGCTACAGGTACTGAACTAATTACTGTGAATGGCAAAGCATGAGAAAGTGGGTGCTTTTTCTGCTTGCTGCCTTCTAATTCTAGCAGAGGCAACAGCTTCTCTGCTGCTTCCCTGAAGACAGCAGAAAATTTGATCTTTCAAAAGTGCCTCCCCAAACAGACTGGATGTCCTCTACCTAATAGCATAAGTATTTTGCAAACACTGCATGAATTAATATTCTTCAAATAAAAGGTCACATTAATCTTTTCTAATGGGAAAAGCATTAAGTAACTTAGCTGCCCCAGTTGATAAACACCAGCTCCCATAATATTAGTCAGCAGTGGTTTCAACTTAGTTATTAACAGTACTAAAATATTCAGCGGTATTTATACTGTGCTTTGACCTAGTGCTAAGTAGGGATACTATGATTCCTTAACTGGAAGCTGCACATAGACCTTTATCCTTTTTAAGTCAACTTAGGCGTTAGAGGGTGAATGATGTGTACTGGATCCCTAAACATCATTTAATATCATGTTTTCAGCTTAGAGGAAAGCTGTCACTTTCAGTTTTTAAATAAAGGATTCTTGACATTTCTACTTTAACACATTGTAGCTCCAAGTTACATTTGTCCTCGTTTCCTATTCATTACAAACTTTTTCCTTTATATTCACTTCCCAAAAATCAAAAGGACATGTTTTGTTCCTGATTTATCTCTGTCACTGTTAACATGAAACCATGTAAGTAACCAAGGACAAAATCTGAAAATGCATGCAGTAAACCCCTTAAATTACATATTGGAAAAGCATCATCACAAAAAGTATCTGTCTGTCTATAGACCAGTCTCTTCAGTCCTCCTTTCAGTACAGATGACGGCAGAAGCTAGAGTGAAGTCTCATTAGTAAGACTTCATTATCTTGACAATAGATTACCAGCATTTATTAGTAGAACAAATCATTGTTATAGTTAAAATTATACCTTTCAGGATAAAGAAACACTATGGTGCAGTAACTTTAACTTTTCATTATTCCTGTTCATTTATTTGCTAATTCACAAAATTCAGTAAACCTCTGTAATTCTCCAAGTGGGTTGTAAGAATTAGTGAGATTCTAATGTATTGTAGTGATAGCATTGTTCACTGTGTAATAAAGAAGACATTAAGTAGTACTTAAAATATACAGTCAAGCCCACCTATCAGCTCTCTTAATGAAACAGTCCTTTTAGTTTTTTGTTTTTTTTTTTTTCCCCATGCACCAAAACATCTTGCATTAGCTCAGTGTAAAAGTGCTCATTTAATATCACTTGCAATAATAGGATTTCCATTTTTAATGTCAAGAGAAAATCACTGGTTTCTTGCTCCACAGAGCACTTTATGTCCATTATTGCACATGGCACAAGCAGTTTTGCAAATTTAAACAGACTTTTCAGGAACAGTTATTGACTTCAGTGTAGTTGGACAATGTGGGTATGGTAAAAAGTATTATACATTTAGTCATATGCATAAAAAGATTTGAAAATCTTTAAGATACAAAAAGTCTTTAAGGTTTTAAGAGATCATCTTTAGAATAACAGGGTCATTTAAACATACAAAAGTGAAAATTCCCTCTATGTACTGTACTTCAACTGCCGTAAATAAAGTTGGTTGATGGTGACTCCTTACCCTCAACGATGTGCCTAAGACTACCAAAGAAGGGACAGAGCATCAAGGGACTGATGATAAGACCAGCACTGTCAAAGGTAACCTACATGGATCACGGAAAAAAAGCTTCCAAGATTTATGATGTCTGTAGGTATACATGTCTCGAACAACCTCAAGCAGGCAAAGCTATTATCATGCAAACTTAGAAAATGCTTAAAGAAAAATATGAATAATAAGTATTACATCAACAATGTATATAAAAACAGGCAGAAATAATGTTGACACATATTCTGCTCATAATCTTATTTAAAAAAATAAAATAAAATAAAATAAAAAAATGTGTTTGAGAACTGAGGAGCAGCCAGCAGCCTTAACACAGTATCCCTTTGTATTCTTATTCTATGTAATTCTCAGTACTGGCTTCTCTGGACATTTGTGGTAACTTCTTATGCTCAAACATCTTGGTACCCCCCACTGTATAGCAGAAACGTGAGTTGCTGAATGTCTGGTAAAAAAACTTTAGGTAGAGATAGAAGGTCTGCAATGATGATAAAAAGCTTAGCATGTGAATAATGTCCCACAAAACAAACTGGGCTATTTTATCAGTCCAAGTGTCCACATGAAGTTTGCTGGTACTAAACCTCTGATCCAACAGGTATAGTGTAGTACTCTCCAATTTTAGAATAATCACTGCTTTCTGGTATGGGGAATTGTGTTGTACTCAAATCACTGGGGATGCAGTCCAGCTGGACCTGCCCATACCCAAGCCAGCTACCCATGCTGCCTTCACACAGGGACAGAAACAGAAATTTCTGTGGCAGCATTCATCTTGCTCTAAAGCAGATGTTGAAAACGATGGATGACTCGCCCCACCGTTTCTTCTTCTGACTGCAGTGTGGTCCTTTAGGCTTCTGTATGTGTCAGCACTATAAAGAACTTAAGTGACCACATATACAAACAAATTACTTTCTCTTATTGGTCTTTCTGAGGGTTATCCTCTGAATGTGTAAAATTTTAACGGAACTGTTGTCTCAACTACAGACAAACTTGCCTTCAAGATTACACTGAAATTATTTCTGCAGTCTAAAGACCTCTGTATGCCAGCAACAATCATACCATTTGGGGCATTTTGCCATTTGCATTGTATTCCATAGCTTTATTCCTTGTGCTCCTTGTCCATATTATATATATATATAGTTCTTTGATTAGTGATGGTCCTTGTGTTGTAACAGATGTAGACCAGTGAAAACCAAGTTATAGGGGTCAAATCAATGTTACGTAGCACGATGCCCTATTGTGACCATGTCAGGTTCAGCCCCTCACTTATACTTCCAAGGTTGTTTATGTTTATGATGCAATCCTCAAATAAACAGGAAATAAATACCTCAAATAATATTACATCTGGACAATCAAAAGAGAAAACTACATACAGATAGAAAGAGTTGCTTGCAATCATGTATAGAGAAACAATAATGGAGCCCTGTGGCTTAATCTCGGTATGTCATGTTGTACTTCTTACTGACAATCAAAAACTTCATACTCTCAACACATTGAGAATGGCACACACCATCCTTAAATTATGGTTTTTTTTTAGACTTAGAACCTCTTTGTATCATCTAACAAATGTGGATTTACAGATGTTTTTATATAATCCTCCACTGCCAATTTAAGATTGTGAGCAGTATTTTTTCTGTACTCTTCTTGTGGAGTCCGACTTCCCCAGAAGTTTTTGGTTTGTTCTGCTTTCTCACTTATTCCTGTACAATAATGGATTTAATTTAAATTTAACATTATTGGGTCAATATTACGTTCCCAAAGAGCTTTCCGCTTGATCTTTACAGCAGTCTTAGCAAGGCTACATTTCTGCCAAGAGATGAAGTTTGGTGTTGTTTTTATAGTGCTATTATGTTCTCTATACATGAAATACTAAGCTTATGACAGGCTGCCAGTCTGGAGGCAACAGGCTGGTTTAAATGCCTCAGGGGTGTCATGCCAATCAATTCTCTTGTCTTTTTTTACCAGCCATAGAAATATGTATTAATGAAGGGTGAATAATTAAAGAGAGGGGATGAATTATAAGGGACAAGACAATGTCACAAGAGTGGGAATTCAATAAAAAAGAGTTAGGACAAATCCAGTCTGCTGAATCTAGTTCTCCAAACCGCAGTAATTTTCCTCACTTGCCTCATTTTGGAACTTCAAAATACCTAGTTTGATCTGAAGATATCAAAAGCTGATGTGAAGGGCTGCAGAGAAATGAAATCTATTCCTCCATGCAAGCCCTGTAATATTCAGGAATTATTCTGATTGCTGTTACTGACATTACATCAGAGCAGCCCTCCTAGTTCCTTCAGAAGCATCAGACAGGAAAGGAATAAACCTTCTCCAACTTCTTAGACTGAAGTTTCTAAAGAACACAAACTTCAGGTATGTCAGAGGAGAGTATCCTCCACTAGTTAAGTTGCTTTAAACATACAGAATTCCTCATATCTCTAAGGAACATTGGACAGGAAGGAAAAGACAAGGAAGTATTGTCAGGCAGTTTTGGCCTTCAAAGACCAACTTCTACCTGCTCAGCAGGGTCCTTCTCAACTTGTTTTTTATGTATTTTAAAAACCACATGGATCCACTTAGAGCCTGAATCTGGAAAGGACAATTATCATCTCTCTTACTGTTAGCATCCTCAATCAACCTAAGCTTTATTTTCTATTCCATTTATCTAACCACTTCTTTATCTCCCTTCTGTCTTTCCCTTCTTATTCTCTGAATTGCACAGTGAAACCCAAAACAAATTCTGTAATGAGTTCCCCATATTTATTGCCATGTTCAGCTCTGTATTTCTACCACACTCTCAGGTAATCAGGAAAGCATAACAACCACTTCTCAAAACAGGTACTGGATTGTCTTATCTCGTTTTGGACATAGAAACATCTATGGCAAAGTCCACAGAGGCTCAGCCAGAGCTATTGTAGTGGTCACTTTAACACTACCTTTAAGCACAGCTCCTTTCCATACTCACGTATCCATATTCACATCCATATTAATATTACAAATTAGATACTCACTTATATGTAGTTGCAAGGTAATGTTTTCTCCAAGAGTACAGTGAGTAAAGAATAAAGTCAAGGACAACTCAAAATCATGACAAGTACAGATGAGGATCAGATATTAAAAACAGCTTAATAAGAAAAGTTGAAACAACTTGCACTCCAAATAAATTTTATATAAGCTTTGTACACAGGACTATAGTGTTTTGTCCTAGCAATTGTCAAAAGTGAAGTAAATCTAGATTTGTGTGAAATACTGATTAAAATAATAAAATTGTTTATCCAGTTGACAGCCAGAATCCTTGTTTTTTTCCTACTATGGAAACATGAACAGCTTAGCATTATACATATCCCTTAAGAAAAATTACATTTTTCATGGTTTTGTTGGTCACAAAGGCTTATACTAAGGAGATATATGCTAAGGTATTGCACTCTGGCACAATGCAAAATGAACTTTACTTATTCTTAAAAACAATAACACTTATTTCCAAGCAGTTCCTTAATTTCTGGCCATTCTTATGTCACCTCACTTGCTAAAATGCTAACGGTGTTCTCAAATATTATTGCAAGAGCGCAGCTACATACAGAAAACCTTAGCTATGTCCAGTTTTAAAAATCAGTTACTTGCAATAATTTCAGATAATAGATTATTCCATTAATGGCCAGGTAGAAGCCAGTAATTTTCTGTAATGGATATTATTTCCCTATAATCAACAGATAATAAGCATTTGTTTACAATTATATAATAGTTAGCACTGAAGTTACAATAACTTCTACAGAACTGAATTTATCAATAACTGAAGTCTTGGAGCACTCAAAGGCAGTCAGTTGTGGAGTACAGTGCCATTAAACAATCTCTCTTTTTTTGTTGAAATTCAGCTCATATAAAAAACAAAACAAAACAAAACAAAAAAACGTAAATATCTGGAAATTATATATCAGCAATTTTACTTTGAACCTTAATATATGGAGTATTTTTTTTTTGCTTCAATTTCACCTACATTTGCAGCAGAGGCTCAGTGGCAAGATTTATTAGATTTGTTAGCCAAACTTTTCATTGCAATCCCAAAAGGTTAAGCAGTAGCATTCAAAACCTTGCTTGCCAGCACTCTAACCTCTAGAGAGCAGTTTCCTGAAAATCTAGTAATTATTTATAAATTGCATTTAGGTCCCAGATACTTTGTACTCCAAATTAACATACACAAAATATGCCCAAATTCTAAGTTAAAAAAATAATAATAATAATAATAATAAAATAGATAGCTACATGTAGATTGTGCTCAGTTTGCCCAAAATGTTTTCTTCCTTTCCTTATCTCTTTTTCTTGGATGGGTAGTATGTAAAGTATTCAGTGTCATCTGAAGGGGTATTAACAGGCTTTCTACAAGCGTATCAAACACAGTGAGTATAAATTCATAATAAAAATTGGAGCATAAAGACTAAAATCCCATTACAAGTGCTGTCAGAGATTTTGTAAGCATTCAGAGATTAAACTCAAAATATTATAGACCAGCAGAATTACCATAACCATGGAACTGGACTGTAATCTGATGTAAAGGACTGTTATTTTTCACTCACCAAGTTTCAGAGTACTTTGGATATATGTGGTCAGAAGTGCTGTCCTGAGCAAACAATGCTTCTGGCTCCATTATTTGAAGACTCTGAATCCTGATCACTCTGTTCTAATACCCACACATCTTGTTTTCCTTTGGGTTTCTGAATTTGAAAAAAACAAAACAAAACAAAAACACATTTGGTTATAATTACCTTTAGGTTATCTATTTATTTTTGCCTTCTGAATTTCCTCATGTCCCACTGTTCATAAATACCTATATCTCTATGGATCTATCTTTTTAATCTCCCCAGATACAACTTAATATTAAACTGAGAGTTTAGTATTTCATTTTTGAATCATTCTTTTCATTTTTTTCCTTATAACAGAATATCTGTTAAACTTGTAATTAATTTTAATTAGCTACAGGCTATCAGTGCTAAAGATCTGTAATTTATACCTCTTCTTCATGCCTGTGGAAAAATAACTCTAAATTTGACCTATTTAAAAAAGGTTATCATTGAACTGCTTTGCTTAATAGTGAGCTTGTTCTGAAGGAATACTAAAACTGAAGCAGAGGTAAATGTATCTGGAAAGAGTAGTTTTATTTCCTTCACAGGAAAAAAAGGAGGACACTGATGTGTTATCAAAGATGATATTCTTACATACTGAAAAAAGTCTGAGAGAATAACGGTGTTTAACTGGTTTATGATTTTACTATTGACTCTAAAATACAAAGGAAAAATATAAAACCCTTCCAGTGTAGCATAAAGTTAATCCCTGTAAGAAGGTAATGAGGCTGCTAATGTTTGACTAAGTATCATCCTTAGCTAACACACTGATATGCAGACATAGAAGAGCAAATGACTTAGCTTAGTTCACACAAGTGAACATTTATTACAGTAGGTCAGCAAAGGCCAGTAAGAATATCAGTCAAATTACTTTGATGAGGGTTGTCGTTACACAAGACATAGCACAGCTGAAACCCAAAAAACTACTTCTAATTATAAGCAGAGGAGACACCTACACTTACAATGAAATCCCTACAACAGGTTTTCTTCCTGCTTGACCTTCTTAACTCCTCTTAGCCACTTAAAACAATTTTCCTTATTCACACTTGATTATTCATCATCTTATGCCTAGGCTTGGCAGTTGAATCAATGTTTCCAATAAGTTGTCATACTACATACTTTTCAAAAAAAGAAAAACAAGACACAAAAATACATACAGTGATTCTCTTTTGATTGCTATTTACTGCTATTGCACATTTTGTAGAGGTTACCTTGTGTACCTTGCAGTATTACAAGACAGCAGGGGGCCACATAATGTAAGACATCGAGAAAATGTCTGAACTCAAAATGGATCATAAAAGGTAGTCACAAGTACAGAAGACAGCAATAAAAATTTTGAAGGTAAAAATGTGAAAGAATGATAATAGCAAGGAAGTTAAAATTTTAATATTTACAATAACGTAATTTGAAGTGCCTAGAAAAGCAAATATTCTTCAAAACCTTTAAAGTTTGGTATCCCCATAAAATTAAATACTACAGCAAAAGAATCTTAAAAGACACCATTGTGGAATAGCAATTAGATTATTTGTTGCAAGTAAAAGTCTTTTAGACAACCTCCTGCAGCCTTTTATAAGGGAATCTTATCCAACTATTTTTTGCAAGTTAGATATTTCTTTTCCCAAATAAATATTTGTTCATGTCACAAGTTGGTCGAAAATGACCACCACTGATAATGAAGTATCTCCTGAAACATCATAAATGAGAAATATTGATTTTCTTAAACTGCTAAGGAAACTCCTAAGTTTGAAAGACTGCAATCAATGAATACACTTCTGCAATCAGCACAGTGAAATCAGTAAACTTAGACACAATTACCATTGTTTTCAAAAGTTTACATGTTTGAATCCCTCACTGAGAAAACCCCACTTTGGAATAATAAAAGCTCCTACAAAAAATATGCACTTCTCAAGTGTGATTTGTTAGTAAGTATGAGGACTCTAATGAAAAAAATACATCTTCACTTGTTGAATCCTTCAACCTATTTCACAGAATCATAGAATTGTTTAGGTTGGAAAAGACCTAGAACATATGTCCATGGTCCTAGTCCAATAGTTAACCTAGCACTGCTAAGTCTACCTCTAAACCGTGTCCCTAAGCACCACATCCACACATCTTTTAAACACCTGGGCAGCCTGTTGCACAGCCTCACAACCCTTTCAGTGACGACCTCCCCTGGTGCAACCTGAGGCCATTTCATCTTGTTCTATATCTTGTTGCTTAGGAGAAGAGACCAACCATCACCTTTCTACAACCTCTTTAACATCAGTTTTTACAAAAAATTCAAGAACTGAACAGAATTAGCATATATTTCTCCGTCATACTCAAATCTTACACGAGATGATGTAAGTTCTACTTGATATTTGCTGTTGGACTGGTGTCACTACAAAGGATTTATCTGCTTTTCAGAATGTGGTTCCAATACAGTGATTTTCTTAGATGAAGTCAACCAAATATAATAGCTGGAAATACATTCTCTTTTTACTTATTTTAGAAAAAAGAAAAGAAAAAAAATGTTAATAATTGATGCAAATTAAACACTGGCTAAACACAGAAAAAAGTCAAACCAAACCACAAAAACTTTATGTCCTTTCTTGGAATCTTGAGAAAATGCTGAATATACCAAAAAAAAAAAAAAAAAAAAAAAATCTGAGCTATTGCTGTACACTAAGGTGGATAAGCCTCGTGATAAATTGTACAGAGTCACGGGGAAAAAAATAGTTGCTGTATGTTGGAACAACTTAAAAAACATATTGTCTAAGAGATATGAGATATTGCCAGTAGTAATGAATAACTTAATGCATTTGAGAAGTGTGCTGTATACAGAGATACAAAGGTATCTCTGTATACAATTTGGTGGATAATAGGTTTCTAAACAAAGAACTGAATAAGTTTTTGAAAAATCAGATATCAAAGGACTTGGAGCCATGCAGAATACTACCGTTGGTGTTTTGATATAATCCTCATAAAAATGGAAGTGATTTAATGCTCCACTTGATAAACTATACTCAAAAAATGAGATAACAATGCTAAGTTATTAGAAAAGTGAACAGCAATTACTTCCTGTGTTTAGTAGCCTGACAGTACATGTGCTATTTCTGCCTGTAACGTCTGTAACTGGTGAGCATCTGCATAGTCTATTCTGGAAAGCTGAAGAAAATATGAGTCTTGCTATCTATTCCATTCTATTGCAGCTGAAAAATCAATGCTTTTAACAATAAAAGGTGTTTGATTAAAAAAAAAATCTGGATTCCAAATATTTACTTTCTTCATAAGTGTTGTATTGACTTTCTACATTATTTTAAAATAATAATAATAATAAAAAGATGGTGACCATTTTATTTATTTTCCTCCAGTTGCAAATGTTGATTACAGTTAACTATGTACATTTTATAATAAAAATTTTATAACAAAATTTAATAATATTTACCTAAATTGTTTTAAAAATATATCTATATGATAGATTGACTGCATTTTCACTGGATAAGTATTAAATATACAATATGTTTTCACATGAATATTCAAAATACATGAATTTTAGCAAACAATTTTCATTACAAATGTTAAATTCTAATACCTCTATCTTTGCTGCTACAGTTATAAGTTATTGTCACTCCTCTCAGAATATACCAGGATAACACTGTTTAATAATAATCCTATATATAGATAGGGGACACCAAAATGGAAACACAAAGAGATGTGAAATGCTCAGCAAGTCAAATTTGCAAATATAAACCAGATCTGAACCTGAGTACCTTCCAAATTTTGAACTTAGACTAGCATTCCAATGAACAAACAATGGAAAATATTTTAAGAGAAAGTTCATCTTTTACTTCCATTTGTGGCTGAAAATCAATTCTGTGGTTATACAAAATCAAAAAGCACATGCAAGTTGTTTGATACATAATGTTTTCAACTTCTCAGTTTCAATAAAAAAAAAATGCAACTGAGCTTCAAAAAATAAATTAAGTCTGCATACACTTCAGTAAGAAATACAATGACAGAGTAAGGTGAAACATTTAACACAGAAATGGGAAAATATGACATTAATAGTAGCAAATAGGGACAGCAGAATGTCTTTCCTAGAGATTAACAAAACCTTAAGGTGTTAGAAAGCCAAAATATTGTGGAGAAAGTGTGGTAGGTTAGTCAAATGTAAAAGAAAAAATAACAGTAATAATAAAAAAAACTAAAAACAAACAAACAAAAACAAACAACAAAAAAAACTGATAAAACAAGTGTAAAACCACTTATATTTTAAAAGGACACTTAGCAATCTTTTGATCACTGAAGAGGAACAAATACTATTTTCAATTTCCATTATACTGTATGTTTTCTATATATTTAATCTGATGAATGAAAGAAAACAGAGGAATCTGATATGATGGCATTGCATCTGAGTCTGTAATTACAGATTCATGTGTAATGACTTTCCTGTTCTCTGATATGGAAACAAAACAAAACAAAACAACAAAAAACTTTATTATCATTCCTTGTACATATCAGTATGACTCAGCAAATCTCTTGAACTTCTACATACCAGGGAAAGCAAATTCCAAGTGTAAGTATTTCACAAATGATCTATTTTTATTGTATGTATCAAGCATTGTGTGTACCCCATCAACATTCAAAAAGGCTCGATAGCTGTGATAATATTTTCACAGTTGAGAGCACAGTGTTCAATACCAACAATTCACATCTACACAGAGTGAGTACTCATATTTCCTAATATAGTTAAAGGTCACGTAGTAATTGTACACGAGAAAAAGACACAGAACTAGATAGATGGACAAATAAATTCTTATGCTGCCACAACTACAAAATCAATCAATACAGGTCATTTTGAATGATTCAGCGAGACAAGTATTGAGAAGTATTGAGAAGTTTTAGTCCTTATTAGATATAAGAAGAATAAAATTAATAAAATAACAAAAAACATGTAAATATTACCTGCGGATCAGAAAATTCCTTGCCAAAAGCCCTCCTTTCAAAAATTTACATATGACTGATTCAATTTACTGCAATTAGATGAGATACACCAGCTAGTCTATATTTTGACACATGAAGTGAAGGCACCTACTGGCTTGTAGGGTATTAGAAAATTCAGCTATTTATCTGTCAAAAGCAGCAATGAGGTCGCAGTAGTGTTTTTCTCCCTACTCCTGTCTTTGACTTTGAAGTCCCTATCACAGTAAAAAATAATGTAGACATCACATCTAACTACAATTTTTTTCCTTTCCCAAGAAGCAAGATAATTTTTGTTCAAAATAAACAGACAGGGATTCATTTGACATTCACATTGCAGGACAATGGGCCACACATAGAAGTTACAACACAGTAAAGTACAATAAGTTATTAGGGAAATAAATCACTGTGAGGGTATTCTAACACTGGAACAGATGGCCCAAAGTTGTTATCAAATATTTATACATTGTAATATTCAAAACTTGATTAATCAAACAATCTGATTCATCCTCGAGTCTATGACCCCAGATGACCTTCAAAGGTTTCTTCTAATCTATAGGAAAGAAGTGGGCACTGATGGGTTAGGGAAACAATAAAAAAGGTGACAGTGGTTCTGTTCCTCTCTTGGAAGAAACTTCCAATTTCCAGGAACAGGTGGATCAGAAATCTCTACTTCTTTTCTATTAATTTTCCTCAAGACGTGGACAACGCCAAGGAACTAAGAGGAGGGGAAGAGACATATTCACACAAAAACAAGTTTTCATATTCTCTCATATTGTAAACTTTATATGCAAAGCCTGCTTTAGATTAAATATTATGTGGGGAGCTAGTGAACAGAACAGGGCAGCACCAGGGGCACTACTGTTTTCTTGTCAACTGTGTTTTTAGCATTCATTGTCCAGTATATGAATTCTCTGAGGAAATAAAAGTAATGCCCCTTGAGACAGAAGAGCAAAAAGTCATCACCAGTCTCAAACAGACTAAGAAAAGTTATTTAATTTATTGAGTGTACTGGTCCTTCTGTGTCTCCAAGCAAAAAAGTCATGTGCCAGGAATAAATATTAAAAATCAGTGCCAGCTTCCAACACTGTCTTTTTAGTGTCTGAAAACAAAACTTCTTTTTTTTAATAGGACAGGCTCCTAGCACCTCACTAAATACACTTACTTTATCATGAAGAAACGAAGTAGTATCAAGGTTGAGAGTATGTAGAGAAATTAAGGAAATGTACACATTATGGCCACAAGTAAGATTATCTCTGAGAAGATACTTATGTATTTAAATAATATTCTGAAACTAGAATTGATTTTAAACCTAGTATAGCAGGACAAGTCATTTTGTCATGGTCCTTCAGGCTCATATATCTGCATTGTTTCCAAAATGTAGTATTTGCCTTGAAGTTCAATGAATACTATCAAAAATTACCTGCCAACACACTCATAATGAAAAATAACTGACACTGGTAGCTACGATTCTAAGTTTTATAACAAAAATTTGAAAGTGTGTGCACTCCTGCTAGTATTCACACAACACTTAAAATTAAGTTACCTCTTTGGAAGTTGGCATAAAATACACACTTTAATTACTGAAATTGTTTAAGGCATCTGTTCAGGCATCAGAAGCAACAACATACATATTAGATCTTTAAACATACCAGTTGCATACCAGTCTGACTTGCTTGTTTGAGAGATGAAACTTTGTGAAATTTTAAGACCTGAAAAATTTCCAGAATTGACAAAGGAAAGAAATCAAGGAGTTTGAGGATAACTGGCAGTTCCTTTCATCTCTTCTTCACTGAGCAAAATCATTTAGGGGCCCTGATGGGAAGCACAGTTTGTTGACTGCCTTTGAAAATATGTGTTTCAGGCCCCCCCTTATGTAGCAACAGTTCTAGTTCAAGATCCTAATCTTCAGGTGTAAAGCATGGTTGACTGGCTGACCAGAATGGGGATTATCTATAGAGGCAGTGGGGACAGAGGTGAAAACCAGTTTGGAGAGCCTTGTAAGCTCCTGTTTCATTCCCGGAATGAAGTGGCCACAGAATTCTCTTCAATGCTGAAGAAGTTACCCAGAATCCTACCCTTGTTCTCTCAGGCCACAAGTAAACAGGCCACTTCAGACCTTCCCTTTAGGCATAATTTAATGGTAAATGCTGTTTTCCATCTTATTGCCACTTCTGAAATAGGTAAGTGCAATAGGAATGTTATGACAACACTGACAATTTATTTCAATGTAATGGATGTATGATGTCATTGGTACTTCCTCCTTAATTCCAGTTATTGACACTAACACTGGTTTTCACTCCCATTATGCCACTTTGATAATTATTCTGTCTCAGCACGGCTTATACTCTGCTCATTGCTGCAACCTGGCTGCACTGCATTACCTGGCAGGCCATGGCCTTGTCCTCCAAGTTTGGAACAAAGACTGATGTGTTCCAAGAGTCAAGATTTCATTCATTTGTTTTGTGTCTCTAAGGAAAAGGATTTATCCACTGACATGTTGTTTTTGAGTATCAACCTGGGATTGTAGAACCCATCCTTACAGCTGCTTTCCGTTGCAAAATCTTCTTCTTCAATCTTTTATTGGCTAATAAAATTCTAAGGTACAGCAAATAAAAACAAAACAAGTCTGTCAATACGACACCACATCACATTGTGATTCACGTACAATTGCTCTGTCATGAGTTCAAAGGATTTGTTATATCATCTTGATATCGTATCATGTCTTGATTCTAACTCCCAATAACAGAGCGTGTTTCAGTGCTGTTTCTTTTATATCATGGTGTTATTTAAGGTAAAATAAAGCCTTTATTCTTCCTGGTTCATCTGTTTTCCTGAATTAGTATTAAAACTACCATGAGTGGTAAATAACTTAGAATGAAATTTAAGGCACATTAATTTTTAATGATTTTCCCACACTTCATTTTAATTTGGCTATATGCATCGTTTGCCTTCTTAATTTTTCTGTTTAGAGAATTTATTCCCATATAAATCTATAATGCTTCTTTTATAGGGAAAAGATATTGAGCAAGTCCTTTCTTGCATGGAAATCATTGATCATTTATTTACAATTTAAGTAGTAGGTAGTGGAAGAAGATTAACACAGAATGCATCCTATTACATGTAAATACATGATTATTTTTGTCTTCTACAACCTTTCTTCTTGTTGAAGGTAATTACTTTTGGGTCTGCTATATTAACCGTAATTATCAACTAATGTGGAGGAACAGGCATTTAATTTGTAATTAAGTGATATTTACTAAGTCAAACCTACCCATAGCTAGTATTTAAAGGAAAAGGTCTTCTACTAAGTGTGTGATTATAAATTTTCAGTTTTATCTAGTAGTTCTGGTACAACATTGCACCGGTTTTCCAAACCTTTTCTCATAATAGATTCATATTAGAATAAGAAAGTTTACAGTGGCAAGCAAGTTTACAGTGGCAGAATGAAAAGTTTTGAGGGAAAAAAAAAAAAAAAAAAAAACCTCACACAATAAAGATAAAAATTTCTTAGATGTCCTTTTTCCCTTCTAGTGTAAGATTAAAAAAAATAATAATAAAAAATCAAGACATCAACAGTGTTTATCTTGTCTATAACTTACAAGAAAACTTCATTTCATTTCAGCCTATTCTTACAAAATTGCACCTGGCCCTCAGCTACAAGAACTCCTATTTTGACATATTGAAAGTATATCTCATGTTTTTCTTAGTGTGAAAAAGTGTTTACTAATCACCAGTTTCGCTGTTACTTGTTTGTCTACACTTTCCAATCCCTTATAGCCCTTTTACCCTTAGATAGCTCTAGAACAGTCAAATACATTATACAGAATACAAATCTAAAGGTCTCCAAGTACCTCAGTAATGTTGGATCAGCTACACACTGAATGATACCTGAACAGTTCCTTTAGAGTTTTTTTGTTTGGTTGGTTGGTTGTTTGGTTTTAGCCAATGTTATTTTTCTTAAGACATAAAAGTTTCACCCCCAAAACAAAGCCCAGATCATTTATTCTGTTATTTTTTCCTGTTCCTCCTCATAAATTATGAAGTGTAACAGACAATGAAAATATAGAAATTGTTCAAAACAGTAGTTTGAGCTTGTAGCTGATATTTGTCAAACAATTTGAGGCTCATGTATGTCTGATTTCCCCTCTCTTATTCATGAGTTTCAGTGAAAAAATTTCTTGTGGTGTGGTCTTGACAAAACGTAGTACAAGCTTCCTCTTTTACTTTTCATTGTTCATGCTGTCATCATTTCTTCCTTAGTCTACATACATGATGCATTCCTTGAGACAAAGCTTTCTGCACGGAGAGTACACTACCAGGCAACTTGTCATCTGTTACCCCTGCTTGGAATCAAGTTCCAGGCTTTAAGATTCCTTTTTCAAAGATCCTTGTGCTCCTAGTTCAAGTGATTTGAAAAGCTACTTAAAGCTCAAGATTATGATTCAAATAGTCATGCTGTTCTCTGGTGCAAGGGAACTCCTTCAGGATGGCTAAACTCATCTGTGTGATAGTTTAGCTTTTTTTGGACTGGAAGGACAAAATTTCTTATTTTCTACTGACAACTCAGGATTCTTTTGCATACCCCTGCTTTCTATATCAAATACTTTGAAATGAATTTTAAAAAACAGAGCTACTCCTAAGAGACCAAAGATCTCTTGCTCTGTTCTAGATTTTAGAGGACAGGAGAAGAACATAAATCCAAAACAGATGTTAAACATACTCTCCAGAACAATAACTCAAAGCAATACCGAACAGTGATTACTGTGTATGACCTTGTACCAAAGAGAAAATTAAGTGTGCTTGATAGGCCACATCCCTAGGTAGGTATCCTGTTTTCTGTTGCTGATATTTAAGCAAATTTGGATGTTTCCAGTGTAATATAACTGGAAAATTACAAAGGTATATGAGAAATGTAAAAAGAAAGCTTGCACAATAGAGAACAGTAAAGCAGAGACACTTTTGAGAACTAAGAATAAAACATAATTCTGTTTCTATTAGGAAAATGCTCAGCTAATTCTAAAATGTTTGTATTTTACTACATATTAACTTGAACTTCACAATGAGATTCTGAACAGATATTTTATTTTTAAGTGTGCTAGAGTGAGAAAATGGCAGTTTCTATACTTTTTGATATTTTTTCCTAAAAGAACATTTGTTAAAGCTGATGTTTTCTTGAGAAAGGTGTCAATTTTGATGAACTAGCTTTTTTCAACAGAAAAGTATCTCATCAAAAAACAAACAAACAAACAAACAACCTTTACCTGCTCAAAAATGTAAGCTATTACAGCCAGTATCTCTCCTGTATGAAAACAGCACAACTCCGTAACGAGGCAGAGAATGGCAGAACATGTTCCTCGCCAGCAGTCCTACATGGAAGTTCAGCACCACTGAACACTGGGATTATTTCTAACCTGCAGATTGATTTGTCATGTTCTGCAGCAGCACCTTTGAGCTCAGAAGACTGAAAGGAAGGATAAAATGTAATATTCTCATAAATCTTGAAGGTTACTACCTTAAAAATTTTCCACTGTGTACTCAAAATTCTCTGAATGAAAACATTGAAGAACATGGCACTGAACTTTACTGATCCAATCTGCCCTGCATGGACAGTCACACAACATTCATTAAAACAAATTCTCTAAAGTATTCTTCAAGCACACAATTCCCAGCTTGGTTGTACACCAAAGAATTCAGCTAAGCTTAACTTTCTGATGTTTACCAAACTCAGACTTTAAAACCTTTAAGGACCTTTTATAAACAACTTTAAACCTTAAAAAAACATCCAGCCTGAGTTATTTCAAAAAACAGCTTTACTGTACAGTTTAGCAGAGCGTATACTTGCCATTCACTTAGTGTCTGTACCACCTATTTCACTGTGTCCATTAGCAATATTTTTAATCTGTGTTTTAAGCCAACATAAATTAATTGACTTCATGACCACCAAATGACATACAAAAGGTAAGTCCTGACTGAAGTCCTACGCCCCTTGTAGAAAAACAAAGTGATACATGACTGAACCTTTTTAAAAGTCATACTAACCACTGTATGCTTTAGAATTAAAAATAACTATATTAGTTAAAATGCGGAATGTTTTCAGAAAGATCAGAAATCACTGATGTATTTTTGAATGTCTCTGCACACAGATCGGTATCTTTCACCCACAGCTGCATGTGTGTATGCATGTGTGTACAGATGTAATATACAGGCATATATACACATATCAACATGTGTGTGGCATTGTCCTGCAGTATCTAATTAATTTCCCATTATTTCCATTTCCATCTCCTTGTCCTCCAAACAACATCACACTACTGTTATTACTACATCACACTGCCTAGTGATTTTATATGACTCCCTTAGAGCCCTGAAATTTTCCTAGACAGCATATTTATATTGCTTTTGTCTCCTTGAAAATGGCATAAGCTACATGATATAAATAGAGAGCAAAGGTAAAATGCATTACTTACAGAGCTATCATACTCACAGCAAAAAGCACTCGGTATAGAGTGAATGGTTTGGTTATTCATGTCTAAAAATTAAGCTGGGATATAAAAATATTTTTTCATAACATATTTAAAAAACAAATCTGTATTGAATCATACACTGATTGACATAACAATTTATAAATGGCTGCAAAGTAGCTATTATAAAATCTTCCATCACTGAGTCACTTATTAATCTCTAAATAGTACAGCACAAAATGTGTCAACGATCTATTAAAGAAAAATTCCCAGTGTAGTTCTACCAACAAACTCATGGAGTATTTAAAGAGTTTTATAATGTAGTGGTGTAGGATGTCAAGACAGCATGTTGTAAGTTACTGAAATGTATCAGGAAGAAGCAGAATTATGAGCCCCAGTATGATCTGATGTACTTCAGGAGATTTCAATTATGGATTCAGTCCTGCAGTCAGCTTTGCTTAGTAGTGTCTATACTGCTGCTGAAATCAAGAGATCCAAACAAGAGGTAGGCATCTGCAGGATCATTTGAGCATCCAGCTTTCCAGGACAGGCTAGTATGTAAGATGTAAATAAGCAGACTCATTAATTCTTCTCCAACTTGGATGCTTAAATTTGGTTCCTACATCTATACAAATGACCTAATTTTTAACTATGCTGACTGCCTGCAATTCCCAACAATTTATGCAATCAATCACCATTAAATTGCACGAAAATAACTGATGAAACCAAAGGTGCCTGCAGGCCTGTATTTCTGCTCATTGTTATTACTAAAGCAATACCATTTTCTCTCAGAAACACTCCTGCAAAACGAAGAAACAAAAATAGATTTTTAAAATGTTCAAAAGTTGAAATATTAACTTTGTTTTGGGTGGGAGATAATCCTTATGCTACTCGATTGCAGCGCATCACTGAATAATGAAATTAATCCTATTTTCCAAATTCAAAATGGTGAAAATATATGGGGAGTTTGGAAGATTCTTGAAAGAAGGTATTTTTGGATTGCCCTGATTGGACTGAGAGAGACGTGTGGAACAACAGGACAGACAGCAGCTGAGGTCTCTTAATACCTACAATCACTTTCTCTCCCTGGCATCTTAAGAGCACTAGATTTCCCTTCTTCAGTCAGTTATAGCAACTTGATAGCAGAAATGTGATCATGGAAATATCCAGGTAGTCAGTTTATGGACTGTTAAGCTTTGATTACAACAGAGGCACACTCTGAAACTTGGAACATTCAAATGAGATTCTGGCCAGTAAAAACATCCTCTAAAGGGTAAGAAATATAGGTACCTATAAAATAATTTCTATATCAAAGCAAACAGTGTTATTTCTTCATTTTCTATTTCTTTTATATATATGCATGAAGACATAGAAAATTGAAAGTGGACTTTTTCAGTTTCCTGGGAGAGCAGTTCTTCAGAACATGGCATGAATACATGCAGTGCATGCAGTTTTTGTGGTAAGAAAACATGCATACTCATACTGTATTGGCCTGATAAGAACCTATTTCCTTTATAATGTGTGAGGTTGCTGTCACTGAGGCGGCCTGAGCAGTCAAGTGAACTATGAGGGTTAATCCATGGTTTGAATGCTCTCTTTTCAGGTATCTGAATACCAGCATATCTTGGTCCTTGTGGATATATTCTGAATGCAAAAACAAAGTTAATGACATTTATTTACACCTATGCTGACATTTTTCTGTATGCAAAGGAAAATCATCAACATATTTTCTTAAAGGTCAAAAGCCTTTGCATAATATATTTCACTGCATGGAATGGATACCCTCTGATGCAATTCAATTGCTGTGTTTACCATGTCTTACCCCTAAAAAAACAAGTCTTTAACCTTTTTAGTATACTGAATTATTTCTTTTTTATTTCCCATTTTTTACAGACAATAGAGGAATCATATTCTTTATTATCTCCACCACGTAGCATATGTTTACTGCTCAGTTTGAGTGGACTAATTTTAATTTTCATTCCCCACCCAGTTTCTCCATCATAATTTATTCTACTGTGACGAATATTGGAAGTAATGTATATTTGTTTCTCACATGTTTTCAAACACAGTATTCTAGATTCTACCTACAAATTTCCTTATACTTTCATATTCTTAGATGTTAAAGCCAACACCTTTTTTTTTTCCATTCATATGGATGTAGGTAACACTAAAGATTTTTAAAATTCAAACAGTGTTTTCTTTAGGGACCTCACTTGTGTGCTTTTTTTTTTTTTCTGAAAAAGCAGACTGCAGTGAAATATTCGGTAGTAAGAAGAACATTAGGGAAAATACTTGACTGGGTATGAGTACAAGGCTGGCATTAGATATTTTTATTTTAATCAGTTATACAGTGCAGGATGATATTTCCAAACCTGCTGTGATATCTATTGTTCAATCAGAAAGTCTATCTTAATCATCTGTTGCATACAAAGAAACAAGGACAAGCTTATTCTGGATGTCTCAGAAACAGAATTTAGCTGAGATCAGAATTTAACAGAGGGAAAAGGAAAAATGCAGTAGAAATTACATCATGTGAAAAAAACTGTCACTCTCACCAATTTTAACTTAAATACAAAGGATTAGTGCAACTTTAAACTCCACGTTTACTCTTTTGCATTATTAGCCTTCATCTTTAATTAGCTTCTTTTTTTAATTCACCTTATTTTTTTATTTTTTTAAAGTATTTTATAAGATACACAGATACAGTATTATTTTATAAGGAGTATATATTAAATCAAGCCCTTCAAAGCCCTTCATCTGAAGTGCACTGAAAAGCTTGTGACATAGACAGCCTTCCTCTCTTAACCGTAAGTGTAATCAAGCTACATTTGTGCATTTTTGTGAAAGCAAAGCAATGGTTAATTTATTCTGCTAATGACATAATTCTGGAGAGACCATACTCTAATGGAAGCAGTGAGTACATCAATTCAGTTGTGACAGAAGGCTTTATTTAGGTCAAATATTAGGTAGAGCTTTCTCAAAACGTATGACCTAACACCATCCACTTCTTCTATCATCCACTATCTTTTGCTGCAAAGATAATTTCTGTGGTTATTTTCAGTGGCAAAGTCAAAGGCTTTTGAGCTTAAATAAAGCTTTTTCTTTTCACTAAGGCATACTTCTCCTTGCAGGTGTAGCAGTTACTGCAGTAATTATTTTGGTATTAAGTAACTGTGACAGCACCTGCACTAAACATGATACTGTTTGTAAGTAAGCGGCTGTTTCCTAGGTCCTGATGGTGGTTAAGCAAGTGGTGACATTTGGGCAACATTTATTGTCTTGAAGTAATACATGTATGCAGTATATTAAGTAACTTCTTGTCTGATTTCTCACCTAACATTGTTCCTTGCTAAGGAACCACCTATGAATCACTTGCTTGCCAGAGGGGGAGAAAAAATAAATTAATATATATATATATATACATATGTAAAGGCATAATAAGGCAGTTTTGCTCTGGGATTGAGTTTACAAGCTTTGTATAAACACATAATAATTCCCATCAAACCTGAATCAGCAGAGAAAGAGCTAAGGATTTGAATTCCTACATGCCAATACAGAATTAATTGTACAGACAGAGTAGCAGAGACAATTTCTTCAGAGATCATGCAACTTTCTCCTCACAGACACTAATTGCATAGAGCATGCTTCTGGAACTGAGAGAATATTAAGTTAGGGTTACAGGGAGGCACATGAAAGCACTAATATGCAAGCACACTTTTTCAGGTAGAAATGAAAGGGGATCTTGGCCTGAGCTATCCTTCAGGCTTTTATTTTATTTCTCTCATCAGTGGTTTAGGCCAACTGAGATTTTTAAATAAAAAGAAGGATCATAGAGAGGTGTTACAGTCAAAATCTAGCCATGGGCTAAAAGCACACCTTACATACAAAGTCAAGTATTTATCGTTTTTATGCCTGAAATGTTAGTAGTTAAGTCCATGAGTTATTACTAATTCACATCTAATTATTACAAAATCAGGGGGAAAAAAAAAAAAAAAAAAAAAGAATACTATTACAGAAAATGTCTTAAGAATAGAGTTAAAATATTTTGTTGCACATGCCTAGTATCTATGACTATTTTCTTCAGACCTTCACTGCCTTCTCTGGATCCTAAAATCAATTGCTTCAATGTGTGGGGTGGGAGGTGTACAGTGACTCCTCAGCATCCTCAGTCCCAATCTCTGGGAGGAGTATGATGTCCACAATTTCTTCTTCCTCCTCCCTCTAGGATCTGCTTGGGGCAATTTCTGATTATTTATTTATGCATTTTTTCCCTCCTTCACAGGCCTGCAAGCAGACATTGCAACCAAATGTTTGATTAGGCTTGATTTACATATGTAGGATGCTGCTCTTTCTTTTCTGTACTGTCCTAAAACTGGCTGTACTCAGTTCCAGGTCTGTGTTTCTTTAACTGACCATTAGTATCTTCAGTGCCAGCCTGTGCCCATTTTTCCTGCAATCTCATGTCTGTACTCCTCTACACTGTATTCTATATCCCCACATTTAAGGACTTGGCTAAATGACCAGGACTGTATTTCTCCACACTACATCATTATGATAAAACCACAAACATTTCAGTCTAGACAGAATAACTACTTCTTGCTACTGCCTGTGTTAAAATCAAGGCTATACCACAAAGCAAAAGAAAATGTGAAGTCCTGCACCTTGGGAGGAAAAACCCCATGCACCAGTACACACAGTAAGCTGACCAGCTAGAAAGCAGCTCTGCAGATGAGGACCTGGTGGTGCTAGTGGACACCAAGCTGACCACAAGCCAGCCATACATCCTCACAGCAAAGGCAGCCGACAGCCTCCTGGGCTGCACCAGGAAGAGCACTACCAGCACTGAGGGAGGTGGTCCTTCCCCTCTGCTCAGCTCTGGTGAGATCATATCTAGTGTACTGTGTCAGGTCTAGCGCTCAGCAACAGGAGACACATGGACACACCAGAGTGAGGCAGGGCTCATAAAGATGATAAGGAGACTGGAGCATCTGTAATATGAGGAGAAGCTGGGAGAGCTGTGACTGTCTAGCCTAGAGAAGAAAAGCTCAGGAAGAACCTTAACAATGACTATGAATTTCTACTAAGAGGAGTAAAGAAGTCAGAGCCAAACTCTTTTCAGAGGTATCCAGTGAATGGACAAGAGAAAGTGGAAAGAAAAATGAAATATAGGAAATTCAATTTAAGCATACAACTGTTTTGTTTGTTTTCCCCCTAACACTGTCACAGGCTTCCCAGAGAGGTTGTAGAGTCTCCATCCTTGGAGATATTCAGAACTTGACTGGACATGATCCTGGTAACCTACCCTAGCTGACCCTGTGTGAGCAGAGGGTTGGACCAGATGATCTCCAGAGCTCCTTCCAACCTCCATGAGTCTGTAAGTCTGTGAAAAGCAAACTAAGCATAGCCAACTGATTTTTAGGAAAATTACTATTACACCTAAGCAAGCTATAACAAAGCTCCAAGGCAATAAAAGACAAATTCAGACAAAATAAGGTTGACAAACTCCAGTTTGGAGGGCCTGCAAATTCACTACTAAGCCTACAGTCCATTATTAGTAAAGGCAATTCTTATTTACTGGCCTACTGAGGTGTTCTTTTCCATTCATTTAATAAATAAATAAATAAATAATGCAGGTGTAATAACTAATATATGAACCTCACCTCAGAAATTTAATTTCCTGTATTTATCTTCACTGTACCTACAGGGATGCTATGGAGAATGACCTTTGCTTCTTTTTAATTAATTTTGTTTAGTGGCACATGTTTATGCTATAACTTATCCATTGATCAGGAATTATCTGTCTGCCTTGAATAAATCATCCTTGGAACATCAAGAGGAATATAGAAGATTTGTACATTACCATATCAGTATTTCTGTGTTTATAGTTGCTATTTAGTATTCATGCACTCTTCTAGGGCTCTTTACCCCCTTACTCCAAATCAAAAACAAATCCGTCTTTTAATAAGAAAGATCTGATGGGCTGATGGTCCTTCTGTGCTCTGGGGCAGCATTTTTATACCTATTTTACAGAAGAAACCTAACACTGAGATATGTTAAAGTTAGAAGAAACACCTGTACTACATCAGAGTTGGAAGCAGAATTTGAACCGGCATTATCTCAGTAATACCAGCACAAAAACACCCCAATTTTCTCCTCTGTTACCTTCTGCATAACTTGTACACTACTACTACAAAGCAGAGAGGCCAATTTATTGAGACAGACATGTATGGAGCAGACACTTGCCTACGACCATAGCAATAATCTTCAGAATGACTTTAACAGGGTTTGGCCAGCTGCAGGGGGGCCTCCTTAGTCATTGTTTTTAAGCAAACCTCTTCTTTGCACTGCAGGAGGTCAGAGATCATTTACAGTAACTTAGCCAAAGCAGAGGTTACTAAAAAGCACATGTTAATGCAATCAAAGGGATCATCTGACCACACCATTAGGTGTGGTCAGTACGGATATCATGATCCGCTGAGTATTACAATTTGATAAAGGTATGCCTGCTGTAAGATTATTTTTTTTATATGCTGTTTTACAATCAAAATAATGAATTACCTTAAAATCATTTTAAATTAAAGAAAATATGGACCCCATAGCCATGAGTTTCACAGTCCTCAAGAATTTGAATTTTACTGTTGCGTACATTTCATTTAATTCTGGAAGGTTAGCATTTCTTCCAGTGAATTTAAGCTCTATTTCACTATACGTAAAAGTGTAATCCTACCCTGTCTTTCAATGTCTACCATCTACACAGGAAATGGTCTAATTAATTCTTTACTCCCAAGTACCCCTTAGATTTTTGAAATCTTCATGTATCCCTAAGCAACTTTAAGTAAATAACCCTGAAGTGTGTGGAGCAAGTTAACTACAATTTCTGTCTGTGGTTAGAAGCAAAACAATGATGAAAAGATGTAATGATATTCACCATTTTGCTTTTTCTTCCCATCACATTGAGGTAAGGTGATCTGACCTGGCAGATAATGAAAAGAACCCTTGCAATTCATCATTGTTAATAGAACCAACATTCTAAACACATATTATTAAAATTTGTTGATCCTGCATCAGCCTTATTTTCCCTTTTTTTTTTTTTCATTTTTCAGTTTAACCTACACATTCCCATTAGCTGTTGCACATACTACCCATCCAAAATTTCTTTTTTTTTTTTTTACAGTACTTAATATATGTATGTGATAAAAAAAGTAGAAGCTGATGAACATGCACCTGAGAAATCTGTTTGGAAAAAAATGCTTGCAGCTCTCTTATGACAATGAAATTATTATTATTATTATTAATAATTAATACTGTACACATTTTATAAGGAGTGTAACACAGAAGCTCATACTTTTTACTAAAACAGTATGACACCACGAGCACAACAGACTTCACGAAGTCTATATTCTTAACTTAAGGGTAGGATTTGCTGGAGGTCATTTAATATTTTTTTTTTTTAATGCAAACTTGTATCTTCTACAAGAGAATGTGACATATCTAATATGTGCCCTATCTAAATATTCACAGTCACTTTCTAATTATTTTCAGGATCTTTTCTGCCATGACAGATCATGCTAACAGCTTCATTAACCACTGTATAGATAATATTCACAGCCTAATATATTCAAGAAAAACTATACAACTTTCCAACTTCACCAGTAACTACTTTTCTCTTGCAGTATGCTACTGAGATTGGGAAACTGTTTCAAGCAAAGCTATCAGAACACTAGCATGAGCTGTACTGGTTCTCTGTAGTTTTACTTTATTTTTTTTCTTTTAAAGGTTGTGTTTGTGCACAGTACTGCTGTTTAATTAAAGATGACAGGTAATTATACCCCTGATAGAGTTCCTTCATTTACAGATTACACAATAATGGAGTTTGGTCTCTGCTGGTAGTCATAAAGACTTCATTCAATTCATTTTAGCTACAAAACATCTGATATTTGAAGTAAAATTTTACCCAAATGTTCACTACAACATGTAATACATGGCACAAAGATAGCATATTGTTTTCTTCCAGGAATTTCTTCAGGAATTTCAAGAAAGTTCATTTGTTTAGTGACAGCTTTCTAAAGCTTCCATAGCTATGAACTTCCATAGTTATGGATTATCACACAGGTAACATAACTCAGAAGGAGGCACAGTTAATTCTCAAGTCTAAAAAAAAACTTATCAAACACTTGTAGAAGGTAATAGAAAGACTTACTGTGATGAAAAACACTGGATCTTGGATCACAGCCAAACTGAGTTGGAAAACATGAAAAAGGCTTGCAGTAGCAAAAGAAAACAAAAATCCTCAACTCCAAATACTTCTTGCACCTTAAAAGTCACAGGGGATTCTTAATTTCCTCCAGACTCTCAGAGAAATTTATGCTGCAAATAAATTCTAAGTATCTCCACTAAAATCTTAAAAAATGCATTTCCATTTTCACAGTATATATATAGAAATATATATCCAAATTATACCTGGCCTAGAAAAATGGGAAAAGATAACTCAAATCCTGATCAAGTTAAAGAGGTGAGCACAAGGGGTTCTCTTTTAAGGACACTCAGGTGTCAATAATCACTTGAAATGAAGGTTTGGAACAACATACTTACTACCACAGAGGGTCAGTTCCTTCACTCAGTCTTCCTGAGTCATTAAACCTGCTAGTGATTTTACACCGGATTGAAGATAAATATGTGTTTCAGGACTACTTTCATTTTTATCCATCTTTGAGTGTAGGAAAAAAAAAACAAAAAAAAACCAACGATGACAATCATGGCACTCTACATCCCACAAAAACAGTTTGGCAACCAAACACTGTGCAAATAATTCAATTTTATTTTTTTTTTAAAAAAAAAAGGCAACAAAAAATCAATTTCTTGGAAAGTAAAATTATAAAATTCTGTGATATTATTTAATGCTAAACACAGAAAATTTGCTTTTTTTGTTTATAAATTCAATATTTATCATAGAATAGCATTCCTTACTGAGCTACTAGTATATCTTCCTTCTCCCTAGCCAGGTTAGATTTCGGAATAAGATTCCAAGTTTGAAGAGTTTTCTTTTTCCCTAATTTGAATGGAGATTATTGTATCTACATTGGAGCTCCTTAACTGTTTATACAGATGCTCCCTTAGGAAATGAGGTGGGCAAGTTTAGTATACATATAATCTTCCCAGTAGTGTTTCTATGGGGGGAGATGGAGGGAGAAAGAAGAGATCTGCATTCAGAGAGTGACAATAACTCCATGAAGCTTCTTTAACCTTTAAGCTGAACTCAAGAATACATAGAGAGTTCTTCTGTCTAAGAGAAGTTGTTAATAATTTTTCTTTACAGGAGACCAAAGTGATCATCAGAAGCTTGTATTAATTTGTAACTCCTCAGCTATGATAAACTAAGTGTTGGACCTTCTTATGTATCAACACTGTCTAGGAGTCAATCCTGTGTAGGGTACTGCTGTTCTTTGTGGAATGGCCAGAAGTCTAACCCATACGTCTGCAGTTAAACATCTTTTACAATAATAGGTTGATAAAACATCAGCTTCTCTGAATACATCAGTGCCAGTCAACTTAGCTTGTACAGCAGACTGTCTGTCCTTCCCTCACCTCCACTTTTCCCTTATTACATGACCAAAATTAACTTGCCTGAAATTGCTTTGTTTGTAGAATAAAGTGACCCTAAATAGCAGCAATCTATGTTTTGTGTTTTAGTATCAGCAGTGCCCATCAGTATTATTAGCCGAAATGATGAGTTGTTAAACATTCAATAAGTTAGCAATTTAACAATATTAAAAAAAAAAAAAAAAAAAAAAAACACCTTGATAAGTTACTTAATATTAGTAATACTATGGAAAAAAGCAATACAAGACAAAACCACCTTTTCCATGAAAAACAGACATGACTGACCTAAAATATATTTCATATATTCTGATTATATGCAGACACATTTTAAGAATCCAGTTGATATCTGAGCTGATTTCTGCTCTAAATATGATGTTTTTGCCAGCTGTTGGCAAAAAGCTGTGTCAGACTTGCTCATCTAGTAAAGTTTACAAGACTTTGGCTTGACTCAGTTCATTTTCTGTGCATTTTATGTATTGATGTTGTGGTGGTTTTACCGTACCAGGCAGCTGAACACCACAACCGCTCTCTCACTTCCCCTCCTCAGATGAGGAGGGGAAGAAGTAAAGGAAAGAACAACTCATGGGTTGAGATAAGGATAATTTAATTAAAGGAAAAAAAAAAAAAACTATTAAGGAAATATTATTATTAATTAAACAATTCAACTAAAGGGAAAAAAGGGAAAGGGAATAACAAAACAAAACAAGTAAAGGCTATGTGGAAGTGCAGAGGAAAGAAATTACTCTCTACTTCCCACAAATGAGCGATGCTTGACCACATCCTTTAAGCGGGGCCTCAACGCACGCAGCCGGTGTTTGGGAGGAAGACAGACGTTTTCACAACGAGAGCCCACCCCTCCTCTCTTCTTCCTTTTTCCACCTTTTATTGCTGAGTGTGACATCATATGGCATGGAATATCCCTTTGGTTGGGTTAGGTCAGCTGCCCTGGTGATGTTTCTTTCTCGCTTTTTTGCCCACCCCCTAGGAGGGTTAGAGAAAGTCCTGATGCTGTGCCAGCACTGCTCAGCAGCAGACACAACACCGGTGTGATACCACGGCTGTTCTAGCTACAAGTGCAGAGCGCAGCACTGTATGGGCTGCTGCAGGGAAAGTTAACATCCCAGCCAGACCCAGTACAGGTGCATAGCATAATCAGACTGGGATTGTTGTGGCAATGTCAAAGGGGAATCACCTTCTGGCCAAGCCTGTGAGATCTCTCTTCAGTTGTTTCCATCTGAAATCACTGAGCCAAAATCAGCTCTGGGAGAAACAGGCACAGATTCACTAAATCAATAACATAATCAAAACTTTATAATTAGATCAATGTAAAGAACAGTAACAAGCTCTGGCAAAAATCTGCAATGGACTTGAGCCCAGATATATCCAGAACCTAATTTGTCCTAGGAATTTTTCATACCTCTGAACAGCTGCACTGAACCAGCAATTCAAAGCTTCTATGGAGCCTGGTGATCCTAGCCAAAGAGCATTGGCAGAGGCTGGAATATATGTAAAGGAACGTATTTCGGTGTTTCTTGATACTTGAGCATTCTGTGTCTAATTGGAAGAATCACAGCAACTATGAAACTGTGGTGGACTCACTCTGATGGGCAGATAAACTCCACCAGAACTCCTCTCTCACTCCCCCTCCTCAAAGGAAGAGGGGAAGAAAATATGATGAAAAGCGCTCAAGGGTTGAGATAAAGACAGGGAGATCACTCAACAGTTATCATCACGGGCAAAACAGACTCAGAGTAGGGAGATTAAAATAATTGATTGCCTATCAATTAGGAGACTAGAACAGTGAGAAACTGCAAGCAAACTACAAACACCTTCCCCTCATCACCCTCTTCCACCTCCTCCCCCCAAACCGTGCAGGTGAACGGGGAATGGGGGCTGTGGTCAGTCCCTGACGCTTCGTCTCTGCCACTCCCTGCCCCTGCTCCCCGTGGGGTCCCTCCCACGGATGCCGTCCTTCCCGAACTGAGCCTGCGGGGGCTGCCCCCAGGCAGAACTGCTCCCACATGGCTCCGTACCACGGGGTCCATCCCCCAGGAGCAAACTGCTCCAGCACGGGTCCCCCACGGGCGGCAGCTCCCCCCAGACCCCTGCTCCTGCGTGGGCTCCTCTCCACGGGCTGCAGCTCCGGCCCGGGGCCTGCTCCTGCGAGGGCTCTCCATGGGCCGCAGCCTCCTTCAGGCCACATCCACCTGCTGCACCGGGGGCAAATTTTATTTGCAGAGAGGTAGCAATTACTCAAAATTCAGTCTGTTGAGACATATACTTCAGACAGTGCTCAATGGTTGCAGGTAGGAACCTACTGTATAGCTTAGCCACAGTTTCTGAATTTATTCTACAGAAATTCTGAAACCTTTTAAGAGGATTGTAAGTTGTTTATGTTTCCGTTTCTTTTGAAGACTGGGGCAGGAGAAGAATAGTGATAATATTAAGCATGTTGCTTTGGTTCCAATCTAATTCCCCTAGGAAAAAGTCTGATTTCAGAGAACCCTTCATCAGAAAAGGTAGGAAATTGTATACAGAGCTGTATATTCTGCTGTATATTCTGTATATGCGCTCCTGCTTTCCCTCTCCTTCAGGAAAGATTCTTTGATTCTCAAAGGCATCATCTTCAGAAGCAGAATTCCATCATGCCAGTATTTATGGAAATGTGTACTTTCCTTGACAGACAGAAGTGTGTACGAAACAACAAACTTTCAGAATCATGAAACAATCCACTGTGCTGTGCATAGATCCCTGGCCGTCTCACCTGCTATAACCAAATATAAATTTGATACTGCAAATCTCACCTGTGCCACGGCACAGTAAGTGTATTGGGAGCCTTGAAGAAGGCATTGCTTTCAAGGAGTTATTGATCTTGAATATGGCCACACCTGCCATACCGTGCCTCTTACTTGGAGCTGAGAAACCAGTATGTTATTACTATAATCTGTAATTTATAATGTATTTGGGAACGGTGAACTCTATGTGTACCAAGAGTACAAATGCATTGATTCTGACTGGGAAAGCACTGCAAGTTAAGGTGTTTGTGCTCCACAGTACATTTAACCTGAGCACACGCAGGCCTGTGCTGTACAAATCCCTTGGCAGCAGGATAACCTCAGCCAGCTCCTTGCAACTGAGGAACCTGCAGGCAGCTCCTGCCATGTACAAGGCCTCACCTCTATGAAACAGTGCAGCAAGAAGTTCTCATGTGAACATCCTTTAGAAACAGAGTTGGTTTCTTGTAAGAAAATTATTCAATAGCTTGAATGAGCATAAGGGAGGAGCTTCTCTCCATGGATGGGGTTTGCACAGCATGCCCCCTTGGGAGAGATCTAGCCAGGATTCATCCAATGTTGTACAAATGCAGGGCTCCTGAAATCTGAAGGGAAGTAAGATTGACTCTCTTCTTATTCTGTCTTATTAAGACAGCTATTTTAAAACTATTTTTGTTGGTCTTTTCTTACTGAGATTCAGAAAGAATCCTGCACCATCTCTCTCTCTTGCCTCCCTCTCAGATGCCCCCCAACACAGAACAGTAAGTTCTTCTCCAATGTATATATACTGCTTAGCTCTCTATATACATATGTATATATTTGAGTTCTAGATAGGGCTACAGAAAAATATGATATCAAGACAAGTATTTGATTCATTTTTCTAGGATTTGCTTGAAGTATTTAATGCTCTCTGGCATCTGTATTGGTATCAAAATACTGAAAGGGAGACATTTATCAGAAACCTTCTGCAGGCTCAAAGCAACACCTGAACTGATATAATCCAAAATCTCATTGCAAGTAAAATATTTCACTGTATAATATTACTTAAGTTTTATTCCTGCTATCAAGAGAATACTTATTACTAAGGAAACCAACAGCATCAAGTATTATGTTGATCATCTTATCTGACAGCTGTTGTAAGCATGTTGATTCTTCAGCTCAGATTTCCTCAAAATAAAAAGTGTTATGTGCTCACTGAATTTTGTATGCCCAACCAGTGAAAAGTACTCTATTAATAGAATTAAAAGTACTAAGTCTATTGGGAATCTTGTTGATAGCAGCTGGACTTCTCAAATCATGTTACATTTAAGTTATTTGTACCACAATGTGCCATTGTATCTAAAAGCAGGAAAGAAAGCTTTTTTCCTGCTTTTCAGGTGTGAAACACCGATGCTTCTAATGTACTTCTACTCTGGTATCAGTAAGAGACAAGACTGAAAATTAGTCACCTTTCATGCAAACCAGAATAAGCTGAAGGTATACAATTTTGCTGTGGTACAGTAGAATTTCCTGCTTTCAAGGTTTGGCTTAAGAACTGTTGGCTGAAGGAAATTAAGATAAATGGGTTGCTCTGCCAATGCCATTACAATAATAGAAGGCTTGTATTAAACAGGAGTGTTCCACTTAAATCAGGCATCCAGGTAAAGTGGGTCATCTTAACCTACCCATCTCACATAAAGGCCACCCTTATCCTTTCCTAGGAAGCCTGGTTGTAGCAATTTCTGTACTACAAATGCTCTGAGTTGATTTGGGCCAGCTGCACTGTAATCGAGGCCAATAGGCATTAACTACTTCACTGCTGCTTCACTGATGTCTTACACTGTGCACGATTTGTCTCAAGTACACCACCTCTTGTGACAAGATACAGTAGACCTGAAGTGCTACTGTTCCAGTGGAAATTAGCATAATTTGCCATTATACAGAAACAGCAGTAAAAGCCATCAAAAGGAAAGGCTAATAAGCAGAAGAAAAAAAGCAACTGCATGTATTATTTTTCCCCTTTGAACAGAAAGTAGTGTTTGCAGCTGGTTTAAAGTGCTATGTTACATACTGAGACATATCAAGATAAGCCTTTTAATTTAGGAAACATAAGTGATGATACACAGGGTCACAGTCAGCAGCAGCAATTCAGTTCAGTGGGGTTTCTCACATGATTAGGAACTAATCAGCGGGCTCAGCTCTGATCCCTATTTCAAGTTTCAGCCAAAGGAATCAAGAGGTCAGGAGATCGCTTTGGCATGACATACTTGCATAGCTAGATGCTGCTCAGCATGACAGGTCACCTGCTGTGAGGATTACACATCCCCAGTGAAGCGGCCAATAGCAATGAGGCACAGAGAGAGAAAAGGAGAAAGCAAGAATGTTTTTTCAGCAAACCTAAGAGGGGCAGGACAGGAAACAAGACTGCTCACTTAGATTGATAATGCGTTATTAAAATGACACAGAGTTTAAGTTTTTATGAAGGTCTATACATGTTCAATCAAAATACATCTTCAGTGTGCAGTGTCGGCTCATGCTTTCCCACACCTCAACAAGCCCTATTAATGTTGCCGTTCCTGTGTATCATAACATCCCCAAAACATATCTGGAACATGAAGAAAGAGCCTCACATGTATATGCATCAGAAAACAGAGCATTCCAAATATTTTTGCATTCTGAAAAAAAAAAAAAAAATCTAACTTTTCTTCTAAATTTTATCAGTGGTAAAAGAAACAGGATGCATGAAGACTGCCTAAGGATTTTAAAACCTTTAAGGAAAAGCTGAAAAGATATCAGGCAAAGTATTACAATGCATTAATCTCACAGAATTTTGTTCTTCTCAGGTATGTGTGTGTTTGCAGTTAGGTATCACAGATTGCCTATTAATAGATGTACAGTAAAGCCAGAGAATACAGTAGAAGATTTTTCAAGATATGTTATTATCCTTAACTACAAGTCAGAGAGAAAAATCAATTCCCTTTTTGTATTAACCTTCCTTTCCTAAGCTTCCTTTTCGCTTTCTTTCCTACATAGTTAAAAAAAAAAAAAAAAAAAAAAGACTGAAGGAGTAATTATTTTATTACCTTCAGTCATTTTATAATACACATCCAGTTCTTGCTAATAAGCCCGTGAAAAAATATCATGATGGACAGAAACAAAAAATCCATGCTAAAACATTGCAATCTTCTCTCTTGGAATTAAAACCCACAAGTACGTGAGGTCAGTGGTCACTGCAGCTTGAGCAAGCCTGCAGAAATGCCTCTTGGCTGATGTGAGAAACAAGGGAGGGACATGCGGTAAGTGCTATATCAATGTGTATACCCACTGCCATTTCTGAGTTGGGGTTGTTCTCCGGACTTCAGCTCCCTTTAACACGCTGCAGGTAGTTCTGAGAGCAGTTGTTGAACTCAAGTTTCTGTGCCCTAAACAGACCTTGTCAGACAAAGCAATGTCTGCCCTCTCCTGTACACATTGCTGTTTGTTACAGAGCATCCACTGAGGTCTGTTATGTTTTCAGCAGCATATTTTAACATTTTCAGGTTACTGATAACCTTATTAAGTTTTACTAGCCAGCAGATTCAAAGTCTAAGCCTTTTCCAACAACTGGCACAGGATACCAGCACATTTATTTAAAGATATATATTGCACATATTAAAAAGAAAAGTAGAAAAGATAAAAATACTCTGTCCTTCCTCTAGAGCAGATTGGTTGCAACAAGAATTTAAAATCTTGTTAAGAGGAATTTATGCATGCACAAAATACTCCTGTTATGTGCAGTTTAATTAATCACCTACATAAAACTCAAGGCCATCTGTTCAATACACAGGGAATGAAACAGGATAAGATGAGATAGCAGAGGACTATTACTGCAATAGCACTTAAGCATACTTACTGTGGCTGGCCATTGCAACATGAAGACACTGTTAATACTGCTTGGCAGAACATTGAGGAGAACATCCCCATACTTAACAGAAAGCCTCACAGAGAATATGCACATTTCTAGGGAAGCAAAATCCTAAAGCAACAGTAGGCTCTGATGCAACTATAACCAAACTATAGATCTATTTGACACACTGATAAAACTTTGAGTCCTAAATTCAGCTGTGACGGTGGTCAGCTAGCCACTGAACCCATGAGTTCGTTCTGAGACTGTGCAATGGTTAGGTTCTGCCAGCAATTCTCACTCTAAGCCTTCATTTTCTTCCAGTTTGACAAATTCCTTAGAGGCAAGCACAAAAGTGCAAAAATCTGTCACGGTAAATACAAAGTACAAAATGATACGAGGTCAGAGTCCTCACTCTCACCTGAAGTAGTAGATTACATGCATTTCATACAGTGGTAATATTTGGATAATACAGCAGCAGCCACTGTCGTTTGGTTGTTGTTGTTGTTTGGTTGTTTTTTGAGCAACAGAGCTATGCAAAACAGAAGAATCCAAGCTTATTTTACCTTCTTCCAAACTAGTTAATTCATACCCTGAATAAAGCTTATTGTAATAAATTATTCATCCACCAAGAATATGTTTAGAGACTTCTTACCTAATACACAATTGCTTAAAAACAGTATTCAACCAAACTGCTATTCTCATTACATAATTTGATATTTCAAAGCACATATTATCCTTTTTTTTTTTTTAATTTAACCTTCCACAAAAAAAAAGACTGCTCTAACTGCCTTTGCTGGCAAAATTGTTACTCAGTGTAAATATTAATGTAATTGACATGTTGAATTGGTACTTGAAACAGCTCACAGCTGGTAGCTTGCCTAATGATTTTATTATTGTTATTATTTTGCATATCACAAAATGCCTTCTCAGAAATATTTTCTTTGAATGTACACTTTTGTTGTCAAAAAACTGGAAGTTTTTTGTTGTTGTTGTTGTTTGGGTTTTGTTTGTTTGTTTTTAATTTTTCCATGATAATTAAAAACATTGATTTACATGTCTACAGCAGATTACACAGACACATGTCAGACTGTAATGCTGCTGAGCACTTAAAAGCTACGATTCCCCCATCATTAGTACTGGGTCTGCACACCACAGATACCAGCAGTAAAAAAAAATTTACCCATCTCAGTCATGGCAAGCAACATGATGGATTTTCTACCAAAATAACCACTGCACATGATATGCAATCAGCCAACTTACTGCTGGTAGTGGGAAGTCAGATATCACCTGATGCATTTTTAGAAGAACACCAAACTGACAGGCTCAGTGCAGATCAACACTTTTCTGCAGCGTGGGTGCAGTATCTGTCACTTGGTATCAGGAGGTAGGCCTAATGCCAAATTCCCTATATCATTGAGCCACAGCCTGGCTTCATTTGACAAAGTACTCCAACACCAAAAATCTCACCTACTTCAGTTTTGAGGTAATGCCACAGCTGTATGGAGTTTACTTTTATCCCTTCCTATTTTACTGTTTTGTTTGTGCTTTGTTGTTTGTTTTTTTGTTCCAAGTCCTTCCTTATATCTGACCTTTTTTCCTTTTTCTTTTCTAAATAAATGGATCAAACTTGAAACTTACCAAACAAGCTTGCCAGTTTTCTTTTTCCTTCTGACATTTCCATCTTGCAGCAAATTCATCCCAGTTTGCAGTAGTCCCAGTTCTTTATTCATCTCTATTTTGTAAGATATTAATACCTTTTACCTGAAAACAAAATAGGATGAAAGTATGAAAATGGGACAGTAATCTTCTATCTTGTGTGTTAGAAACAGCAATTAGAACTTGTGGGATTTCTGTTATCCCTTCCCAGTACTTTCTTTTTTTGCCTAAGCAACAGCTCAGGAAGAACAGACTATACTGGGTAAACTGGGTAAATGACTTAGGTAGTCTTACAGTTCTTCCGTCAACCTACTTAGCCCAGATGCCTTCTAGGAACACATTTTCTAATCTGTACCATTAACAATATTTTAGATTATTGAAAATGGGAGAACAAAAAAAGTTATAGTACACTTATTGTTCCCATTTTCTTTTGGGCAAACAGATCCAAAACTAAGCTACTAGTGTTCACGACCTTTCCTACTTTAAGGAAAAAAAAAAGGGGGGGGGGGGGGGCCAATGCTACAGTGAAATGTTATTTAAATAGATATATATATATATTACAATGAAATTTGAAGAAAATCAAACATTCTAAATATTACATTTCAAGCAAGGATTTTTCCAGAAGATATTTGCCATTTCACAAATAAAACAATATCTCTAAAAGCATGCAAACTAAATCTGGTGGGTGAGTCACAAAAAGCTTGTAAAAGTGTGTTTTTAGTGGCTTATATTTAGGACCAAATTAAACCTGACAGTTTCTTTTCAATCAAATTACTAAGTTAGAGGTCATAGTACAAGTTGTGCTTCATCAAAAAATAGCCTTTTTTTTCCCCTAGAAATTTTCAGAATTAGGGAAAAAAGATTTTACTCTGCAGCTGAATGAAATCTATCAACGTATTTCCCCTACCTCTGTCACTCCAGTGTCACATGGAGTAGAGCACTATACTGAGTTTCTGTATCCCATGCTCATGTCCAAATAACTCTAAATGTGTAGTTATTTTATTTTATTTTTATTTTTAATAAAACAGGTAGGAAAGTCCAAGTTGATGCAATGTGAAAATACAGCTACATGTATATTTACATGCTGCTTTCTAGGAAGTAAAAAATCTTTTCACATTGGGCCAGATACTATGCATTTGTGAGCAAAGCTGTGTTCTAGACACTCAGGGCAGGACGAAGTGATCTGAGGGCACGAAGGCAGTCCAAAGGCAGCCAGATTATCTCTTACTTTGTGCTCATACACCCCCATGGCCTCACAAAAGCCAGCTGAAGCCTTTTTTCTGGGCTGCCAAAACGATTCCTTGGCACATGTTGGGGCTGCAATGAAAGAGCAGCTTTGGAGCTGGGCAGATCCACTGAATCACAAGGGCATTGCTTCACAGGGAGCCCTTCTGGCTTTTCCTTGACTTTCCCTCATGCTACACATGCCAGCTGTAAGGCTCTTTCTCATGGTTGTGCTACATGTCCTAATTTATGGTTTTGTTGTTGTTGTGTTGCTTTTTTGTATGTGTTGGGGGGGGAAGGAAAAAGGAAGAAAGACATACTCAGGAAAAAAAGAGGAGCAAAAAGTCCTACTAGATCCATACTGCTCTAGAAAGAAGGACGAAGCAAATTATTGACATCATAGCAGGAGGATTTCTCACAGTCTTTTCCTAAGTAAACACCTGCATGAACTCATTGCTTAAAGCAAAATCAATTGAGTTGTGCCTTATCTCTCAACACAGTTATCAATTAATGAGTTCTCTGTATTTATAAGCTTCATTATTAGAGTGATATTCTTCATTGTATTAACTTCTTTCCTAATAATTAAATGTTTGCATGTGTCCCCAAGGCTATTAAAAAGATATGAGGACATTCACAGTCCTCTTTACCTCAGAAGAGATAAGAGATTTTCAAGGAAGTGTCTTTAAGTTCACAGTTTCATTGCTCATAGTCTTTCAATTGAAAAAATAAAATAAAATTATTATAGATAAATGGGCATTCCAGACCTGGAAGTTTCACGATTTTTTAAAAAATACAAAATGGGAGAGAGCAAGGTTCCTAAAATGTCATGATTACAGAAATACTGAATAAGAGAACTTTTTTTTTTTTTTTTTTTTTTTTTTTT
>CM021697.1:91320250-91392560 GCA_011074415.1 Stictonetta naevosa
TTTTTTTTTTTTTTTTTTTTTTTTTTTTTAAGCTAGGTGCCCTGATGACAGGAAGGCTAAATCAATGGTAAAACATTGTAATGGGATGGAGAGAAGTTCTTGACCTCAGTGGTGGATCACGAACAAGAACATAGTAACTCTCACAGGGAGCTCCTTTAAGCAAGATCTGTATCAATACCTGATGCAGAAGGATAATATTGATATTGTACTAGAAATTCTGCCTATTTAAATGTCAAGATGCCTAATTTCAGCTTTGCGGTGTAAAATGGGATTTTAATTCTTCTGACTTTGGCATAACATTATCCTGCACTTGTTTATTGTCAGTCTGTTAGCAGTCTGTTTCCAAGATACTGCTGGAAGCTGGGACGCAGTAGGGGAGACCATCGACCATCCAGGATTATTGTTATGGTTGGGCTGGGGATTTTGTCTTCCCTTTGTACATGTTTAATACATTACTGTCTCCATTAGCTCCAGAAGATATATTAGTTGCCATCAGTCAATATTAGTGTTTTTGTTACTGGTCTGCCCATCAGAGCTGCAGAGCCCTGGGGACAAGGGCTCCCCTCCCAGTGCTTGGTTTTACAAGAATCCTAGGAGAGGTCACTTCTCTCACCAACTAGACCTTCTGCTATTTAGTTTCAGTAAAAGCAGTGCAAGTATCTTGGCAGTCCAGTGACAATACAGTAGCTGACAAGCTGAAGATAGCTTTTGGGAATGGGATTTGGACTTGCTCCTCTGTAAGACTGATTAATATGGGAAGTGAAGGAGAAAATGAATCCATTTTCAACAACTTCCGTGGTTCTAACTCACCTGTCTGAAACTGGAAACTGCAATGTGTATTTTTGGCAGTGGAAATCTCCTTTTGTTATAAATTGAGGGGAAGGTGGACAGCTCTGGAACTGTGATCAATGACTTAACTAATCTTTACTGTCCTACAAATCCCAAGGGATGTGTGACATTGGAAACAGATCTTACTGGCTACCTCTATGAGACAAATCTTATTTAGCTTAGAAAACACCCAGGTAGCACAACAGCCAGAGGACAGTTCACAAGTTGTACTGATGAGAGAGTGGTTCCATTCAGTTGTCTCATTACCCTTAACTGGTTCTGATGGTATCTGTGACTTTCCTGTTTCCTTTCCCTGTCATGTTAGTCATTCAGGGGCATATTATCTTCTCAGTCATTTCTAAGAAGCCATAGCTTACCTCCTGGAAATTAGCATCGAAGCCGACCCCCCAAAATGTGTACTGATTTTGAAAATACATCACTCTGAGTTTTGTCCCCCAAATTCTCTTAGCCAACATGTATTTACACTATATATTCTTACATTCTAGAGTCTTTTCCATAACAAGATGAGTTATTTGGGACTCGTAGTACAGTATATATAATGTGTTAAATCAAATATAATTCAAATCAAAATAGGAAAGTAGACACAAACCTTGTATTAACAGTCTAACCATCGGGATTATGATGTTCTCCCTCTCCACATCATCTATACCTGAAGGTCAACCTTCCAGTATGGAATGACCTTGTGGGATCTTATTTCACCTTCTTATTTCTTCCTCCCAAATATTCTTATCAAAACATTTATCTCATTATTTCTCCTTTCATCTACTTTAAGTGGATCATATAAATAACACACAAAACATTTTTTTCCTCCAAAATTATGAAACAACAAAAGTATGCTATTCCAAACCAAATATATCCCCTGATTAAAAGCAAAGCAACTCCATCTGCTCCATCTATGTGTAGTTACAGCATTCAGATAGAATATATGTAAGAAACCTGTCAACACTCAGAAAGAGTGGGAGGCATATGGTTTTATCACACAATTTCACTAAATTTCAAAACTAAGCATACACAACTGAGTCTAATGCTGATAGTAAAGACACATTGTACTTTTATTGGGTATTCTTTTTTAGTATAGAAACACCCACAACAGGAAGCACAGCTGAACAACAGGAAATAAATTAAGATGAGTAGGTGATAAAGGTGCCGTGTCTCACAGAAATATCAGATGCCCCACAGGGCCAGAATATCAGACTTGATTAAAGCTGTGCATGCTTGTCATTAAGCTACTTCTGCAGCCATCCCTTTTGAACTACGTAGACCAGAGTCTACTCTTCTACTGCATCAATTCCATCTTAAAGAATGTGTCCTTATAAACCCTGGAGGGGTCACAGAGAACTCCTAAGGCCAACCAATCTAGGAGGACAACAAATACTAGCTGTACAAGGGCAGTGGAAGGTACGTCAAGCTGCTAAGCACTGGTGATTTGGTAATTAAACTAAAAGGTGAAATTAAGCAGCAGGAATTCCCACACTGAGCTACTCTCTTTCATTTGGACTTAAAATGCCTTTGAAATAAGATTATCACCTGGTTACCACAGTCTTTAAATGTCCATTTCTTCTGAAAGAAAAGCCAATTGAGAATCAAACAGTAGTCTACTTGGTAGCCCTTGAGCCAAGTATGTTTTTATACTTAATGCTGAAAAAAATATGTCTTGTTCCATGTACATAACACTGTATATTTGTCTGAATGTGAGTATGGATGAGAGAGATACTGTAACTCCACCTTTTTTCACATGAGAAAAACACAAACAAAGAGACATTTGCCCTGCTATTGTTTGTTTTACATTACACACACAAGATTTCTACTGAAAAAATGTGAGGGAACCAAAGCTGATGTTGCAACAGTAACCAATGTTTGGGATATTACAACAGAAATGAGTAGTTCTTGAGTATGAAAACTCTCTCCTGTGTTTAGCGGCTGGTTGAATGGCTCCACAAACCCTGGTTTTCTCTACATTTTTTTTCGTGATTCTTTAGGATGTTGAATGTTTCAATTAATATTAACTTCTTGATCACAAGTCATCTTTACAAAAAATAGGATTATAGCATCAGGTACTAGATTTTCAGTAGTTCTCACTGCCTAAAACCCTCTCTTCACTTATTTGTATAAATAGTTACAGATCATTACGTTTTCACAGTGTTTTCACAGTATAGTTTAATTATGAACATCCTTCATTCTGTAATTCTTGTGATTGGAGGTATCTTAAAATAGACTAACTGGCACATTAAACTACACTAACCTCCTTCACAGCAAGAAGGAAACCAGGCTGTACATCACCAGCCTTCAAGGACAAATCTTCAAGGCTACTCTCTGTCCTGCTTTGAGCTCTCAACTTATCATTCATAATGAACTTTTTTGCCATCAGGCACAACTGTCAACAGGTGACAAATCATTGTATCGAATGGCAATTTTTCACCTTTTGTTGCTCCACTTCCCCTTTCTGACATCCTCTTATAGGTTATATATTTGCTCTAGAAACAAACACATTATGCATTACCAGCCTTTCATTTCCCAAACTCACTCTCCAAATCACAAAATAAGGAAAAGCAAAAGCAAAAAACTAGCTAATTCAAGAGCTCAAAAAAAGTGCACACATTTTGAAAGGCAAAGGGTTCTTTTCTTCAGGAGAAATAAACCTCAAGAAGTCTGTGAGTTAGGATAGGAGAAGGGGAAAGATGTTATATTCATTACAGAAAGGCCACTGAGATTGTCTACCAGAATGGTCACAGATGATATCCCAGAAAATAATGCATGCTATTTCCTTAAAGTTGTGGTATTTCACTGTTTTTGAAACAATGCTATCAATCTTAGTGTGATTATTGCATCCCTGGATGAATAAATTGTCTGGATTCTCTGGTAAGCCTTGGGCCTGCTGGTGCAGCTGCAGGAATGAAGTGCACAGGACGTGAACCACTGATCCTGGGGTTGACTCCACAAAGCCTGAATGTTTTAAAAAGGAAGGCTGAGTACAGTTGCTCAATATCAGTATGTCAACCTCAAAAAATTCAAAAGGTCCAGGCCACAACTCCAGCAACTCCTTAGTACAAAGCGACAAGGTGCACATGTGCCTGACAGTGATACCAGTTGGTTCCTGATGCTTTTGTTGGCTTTATTAGACCATAAAAAATATGCAATTGCTTACCTACAACTGGGTCTTCAAACACAGACAACAAAATTATACAGTCTTCTTTTACTACAATTCTTATGCACGTTTCTTGCTTTCCCCCCAGTCCTCTCCTTTGATGCTTTCCAGAACCCCTCCAAGACAGTACTCTCCAGTCCCTTTGAATTCTTGTATGCTAGGACCTGCTACACTCCCAGTCTTCCCCATACTATACTGGGGAAATTCCCCACAGCACTGAACTGTACTAATACCAACTGGCCTCCATCCAACCACTAACTACTATAAAACGTCATACCTTCTAGCCCTCTACTTTTGTTGAGCTAGTAATCTGTCAACAGTTTCAGCCTGTATCAGAAACATAGGAGTGGCAGACAGATGGACAAAGACAGCACATTCATACACCACTAATCTCCTTAGAAACCAAGCTAAAAATATTTTTCTTAAATCTAGAATGAAATTCCTATTTAGGAGCAAATGCAAGTGCTGTAATAATTCTCAATCAATTCCTCCAATCACTTCATCCTACATGTTTTAATTTTCCTTAGTGATTTTTGTGGTTACTTAGTACATGCAGAAAGTCATCCAAATTATCTTGGTTATTTTATTCTTAGACACCTACTTCACAAACCCGTACAAAAGTTTTTCTGCTATAGTGACCTGCAGACTGACAACACTTAGAAGGATCATTTAAAGACTACATTTTACCTAACTCCTCCACATGAATTAGAAAGTTTAGAGGGGTAAGCATAATGCAATAGGATGCTCTCCCATTTACCCAAGCCAGGCAGTGTCTGGGACAGACTTGTCATTTCCAGCCCTTTAGAAATACAAGGGTAGCTTCAAATGCCTTCCCAGAGAAGTAGAGACAGCATAGCAGTGCCACAAAACCTGAGAGCTGCACATTTAGCAGTTCTATTAACCATTCCTCTGCCCATATCTATCTGAGCAGTGGGAAAACAGCAAGCATATAGCTAAAACGTGCACTTTGTTCCCCAGAAAGGAACAAAGAAAGATGTACAAGCATCTGCTGAGTACATAGCCTGTAATACCTTCCCTTTCCATTAAATCCTCATTATCAAAACACAGCAATCTACCTGATCCATCCTCTTCCCTCACAATTTCTGCAACTTCCTCTGGTCATACTACCAACATAATTTAAGGAAGCAAAACTAAACGGCATCCAACATCATTGTGAGAGAGAGAGAACAAGAAATGCTGTTAGCCCTGCATGTGAATAAAGACCACATCTAGAACTACCTGCATCTCCTGACGCAAAACAACCTGTTGGCGTGGACAGTTGCAGTTGCACAGGTCTTAGACCACCATGAACAAACAAGTCCTGTGGTGCTACTTCCTTATGCTTAGTTTTCATGTATTGGTACTTTAAGGAGGACTTTTTTTTTCCTTATTTTTTTTTCTTTTTTTTTGTAAATCAATAAAAATAGGTAAGCAATACTACAACATCTTTCAACACGCTGGGCCCTTATACTTGCTGAAGAGACTAAAAGGCCAAGAGTTTCAGTGGAATGAAATAATAACTTTTCCAAACCAAAAGAGTTGCTGCTACTTTGCAGTGGAGAGGAGCAAGAGAGGGATGGTGGAGTGAATCAGAAGATAATTCCACATATAAATTGCTAACTTATTCACATTCAATTTGCAGCCATTAAGGCAATCTTTCCTCCCCAGGTACTCAAGAGATTACCCTAATGCTTCCACTGGGATTCTCAAGAATGAATCCCTGCAGTTTCACAGGACTGCTATGCTTCGACTGTTTTGTCTGCTCCCTTTTCTGTGCACAAAGGTAATGCTCGTTACAGCTAAAGGGGTCGCACAGAAGCTGCCAAAGGAGAGAAATATTGCAGAACACCGGTCATATAAAGTTAACTGTTTACTCTATGTTATGCAAAGTTTCATAATTTACAATTACTTTGTTGCTCAGAATTGTGAATTTCTGTAACACCTAAGAAATATCAGCTGTGACCACATGAAGCCAATGTGCATTTTTATTACTGAAAAAGGTGAGAATTAAAAATACAACTGGTTAGCAGGCCCAGCCACTGATTTTCCAGTGATACCACTGACACAGGAGTGGAGTCCATGGACTTCCTCAAAGCCAGCTGCAGCCACGAGGGACGTGGTGACAGAACTGTCACACGCTCTGCGTGACCTCAGTCATTCTTCCGCATCCCCTACATCACGTCAGCCTTCATCAATGAATGACTAGGAACTGCCATACAGTTGTTGAGGGAAACATCACAATGTTTGCAATGGTTTTGCTGTTATATTTCTGGATCCAGAGGTTCCTGGCACAAAGTTTAATGTTAGGTGAACAGAGGAAATGGCACAATGACTGCCCTGCGTAGAGAGGCTGGCTCACACTTTGGTTCTTCAGATTCTCACACACAGATGTACCTTACAGTTCAAATAGATAACTACCTGATTATTACAAAAGCAGTGGAAACACTATTATTATTACTATTTTGAAAAATAAATAAATAAATAAAAAAACACAAAAAACCCATCCAGATTGATCAAATAAGGTGGTAGTAGAAGTATGCTTACTCAAAAGGATGCTTTTCAAAGACAGGCTGAAGTACAAGATGAGAGTTAGGGCACATATTCCTCTAGCCAGTGAAAAATGAAATTTGAAACTAATAAAAGAAAAGTAAATTACTCATTTCTCCCAACTCAAACTCAAAGCTTTTATTTTCCAGGAAAGACAAAGAGTGTACATGGTTCACAAATGAGTTATATGTATACACCTAAGTCTTTTTTTTTTTATGGAAAGAACATTATCAGGAAAAAAAAGAAAAAAAAAGAAAAAAACAGAAGTATAAAGAGCATAAAGCAGGACTTATTAGTGAAAAATCATTATTGGTCATTGTATGTTGTATTCATTTGGAAAGTGCCTTGGGCTTGCTGAATTATATTATTACAAGGGGTGAAATATGTGAAAAACTCAGGTGATTTTTATCCTTAGAAGCTGAAAAAAAAGTTTTATTTTTATTATTATTTTTTTTCCACAGCCCAGAGAACCAAATGCGCCATTAATATGGACTGAGTAGTTAGAATGGATGGTAGGCATTACCACATATAAAAGAGCAGTGCACACTTTACAGAAAAATGGGTGAATAAAAGTTTTCCTCCTCCCTTGGCTTGACAGAATCAGAGCCATTCATTTTTTAGATTACATTGTAAAACATTACGAATACAGCTTTTGCCCTTTCTTTTCCTCATATAAACACACGCACACAGAGGTCAAAAAGTTGAGGTGACTTGAGTGGCAGTCAGTTCGGAGATATTAGCTAGGGACATAACTATCAGTTATGGACACTAATCAAAAATAATTCACAGGCACATAGTTTTTTTTTAAAAAAAACTGTTTAAAGGTCACAGAATACTCTTTGATAGATCAGTAATACTGATGTAAATATATTACAGAGTAATTAGTAATGTAACACTGATGTAAATAATACTAGGGCAGGAATTTTAGTTTCTGAGTTCCAGATTGACATTTAGATCATATGGAGGGGTTTTGTTTGTTTTTACCATTGTTCTTCATGTCTCGGGGTGATATGAGAAATGCATCTTAGAAGACATGAATTGAATACTTGTGCTTGTTTGGCAGGAGTAGCTGATTACCAGATATTGAGCCTTTCACTTTTTGGTCACTGGTAAATATTAAGCTCAGTCAAAAGTGAAGCAAGTCCCTGCCACCCATCAGTTTTTCAGTGATCTTTGTGAAGCAAAGTAGTGCCTTCAATTGAGTTTATAATAACCAAACATCCATGCTTCAAAGGAAAACAAAGAAAAACAAACAAACAAAAAAACCCCAAAGGCATTATTATTGCCAGCTTTAAGAGAGTCTAGAGAAATTCATGACCCTGCACATCAGATCTGTGCTGCATTTCCAGGGCTGCCTCTCTCTATACTTTCTCAGCTCTATGGATAGAGAAACTGCACGTGGCTACAGCTTAATCCTCATGACAGCCTACAGTTTAAAAGAAAATAATGTTTCTAAGCTTAACAGTAATGCACTTCAGTTATTTATCAGTAAAACCTAGCATTGTCAGAAAGTCATCACATGCAGGGAGAAGAGTTGCTGATATTCTGCGTAAAAAAAAAGGGGGGGGGGGGGGCGGGAGGCATGACTTTCACCATCAATACAGTCTGAGGGGATTACAGAGAGCCACAGATGTCTTCTTTAGAAAGAAATGCAAAAATAGAATAGAAGTGCCTGAACAGAAAGACCTCCCACCAGCAATGTGTACAAAAAGGACTCCACACCATCTCTTCAAAGCATATAAATCCAGACATTGCAGGCAGAGAGTTACGGCACCGTTGGTAGCATGAGCACAGGCAGAAAGTGCTCGGCGTTGGCTGCCACCGGGACAGACACAATCCCTTTCCCTGGTGTCCAGCACGAGCAGCGCAACACTGGGCACCTGGCTGGTTACAATCTGGTAGCACTTACAATCCCCAGCAAGATCAAAAGGAGCTCCTTAGATCAGCAGGAGCTTCTGTAATTGATCAATCAATCTTTTCTTAGTAGCTCCACTTGTGAATTTCACTGATGTTGCAAAGCCACTCTGAGTTTGCGTAAGTAGCCCAAGCGTTTCTCTTTTTTTGTTTGTTATTGCACCTACTTTTTGAGAGAGTTTAAGTAGTTTATATGCTCTCTTGAGAGCGACATTGGGAAACCTGCAATGCAATTAAACATTAAATCTCATCCATAACACAAAGCATATGGATCATGCTTTAATTTCAGCAAGCGCTAAATAAGTCTTTGCTTCTGAGCTCATTTAAACCAAAAAGCAGACCAAACACACTTCCCCAGCAGCACCCTGCATTGAACAAGAAATCTGCACCATCCGGTTGCTTATGCTGGCACCTGCTACTTATTTAGCTGCCACTTCTCAGAAACTCAAGCTCCTGGAAAGCTTTGTGCACAAAATGCTTGGCATCGATCATTTTCGCCTCAATTTAGACTTCACCCTTATATGCTAAAGCTGCACCATATAGTGAAGTTCATACTCCTCCACTTCTAAAATACCTTGACTTCAAGTTTTCAACATGGAGGAATTCCCTAAAGGAACAATAAGGAATGGTGTTATAGAAATTCTTTCCCATTTGGGAAAAATTAAATACACATTTATCTTCAAGACATAAAAAAAGTCTTTTTTACTCTGATCAAATGCATTTCAGTTATATTAAAATGTTTTAGCATACTACATTGTTGTGTATACATATATATTTCAAAGTAGTTTTATATTATCTATGCAAGAAGATTAAATTATTCTGCTGGATGCCTGAAATATTTTGTAGTAGAATAAATTCCATTGCTGCCTCTGCTAACCTTTTTATTTTTTTTTTTTTCTTCAGCACCTGTCAGACTGCAATTGTTTTGAAGCAGTTGTTTCGGAAAAGTATTTTCCAAAGGTTTGAAGAGATTCAGCTGTGATCCCATTTCATATTAACTGTGGCTGATGTAAGGTATTTCTGAAGTTTCACAACATGTGAGGTGCTGCTACATTTATTTGGGCATGCTAGTAGCATAAAGTGCTGCATTGGGGAAACAAATTTTGAAGTGATCCTAAACAAATTATTAAACTTGTTCCTGCAGAATGGAAGATAATGTTTATAATTTTAAAAGCCAGTCTACTCTACTTTTGAAAAAAAAAATACAAGCCTTCATCAATTAAGATAGTTGCACACAGACACATGGAACAAGAATGACAAAATGTATGGTCAATCAACAGTATTTTTAGATTCCACTGCATTGCTTGCCAAGATCAGGGGAACTGATTATTGAACAAAAATGATTACACTGATACGAACACCTTCATTCCTGTTTTGTTAGTGGCAAACTGTTTTTATTTTTTTAATCAACTCAACATCTATGCCTTTTTATCAGCACAGAGTCTAGCCTGGACAAGTAGGTGCTTTACAGATTGCTCTTTTGTAGTTGTGCAGGAATGAAATTTTGCTGATGTACTTTTATTAATTTCTAATATTAGCATTTTTCAGTTTCTGAAGACAGTGTGGAAGTGTGTAAAATAGATAAGTTATTAGTGCTCCAGCAGTATAAACATCATTTAGGGAAAAAAAAATATCAAAAACTCCAAAAATTTATTGCTGATAGGGGACCAAAATATGCTTCTGGCTACACCACTGTAAACTTCAGAAGAAGCTAGGTTAGAGGTAGTCTAGACATAGTTTAAGCAGCTGTCTGCCTCCATGAGTAAGGCTAAGCATGCCAATACAGAGATTCAAGTAATATTGCTTTATTATTATTGTTCTGATCTTTCATACTGGAAAAATATACTCGCAAGATGCAGATCGAAACATTATATATATAGCCACTACTGTGAAAAGTAGTTTTATTTTGATATTAGAAATTACATTAACATTTTAATTTTCCAGTAAATTCTCTTTTGTTGATAGTAGAGCAATTATCCACATTACAAAGATGTCTTTCATAATTCTTATTTTTCCAAATGAAAATATGTAATAAAATTTGCATCAAATGTGTAAAATAAATAAATTTTGTCAAAGATTTTCAGCACAAGCAGGCAAATTTAACTTCAATACTAACTTCTGACTTTGGAAAAGGATTTCAACCTCAGCCTTAAGCATGGTTTAGCTTCATATAATATGCTACTTTCTATTACATAAGATGTCTTTAAAAAGTGAGCCCTTAGTCCTGAACAAAGCATAGGAGTATTTTAAGGATCTGGAGAGCCACAGCTGATCTGTGGGCAAACTGTGAGCAAGAGCTGTGATTCAGCTAAGGATCACAGTTCCTATCTGAAGGACTTCCCGAGGCAGTCAGCCCTGAGGGGGTGAATACCAGGAGTAAGCTCTTCTGGATGAAGCTGCAGAGCAACTAGCAGCTCAAGTATGGTCTCAGCCCCAGCAAATATCTTTCCTGCCCCTATGGAATAAAGGAAGAAACTCTCTTAAAGACAAGTGGAAGACAGGAAAAATAATAATAGTGTTCTCACTTCTCACCAGAAAATAAAATCATATTTTTGGTGACTTTTTGGTGACTTCAAGAGGTACTAGAGGGACCTAATTTTAATGGGCATTTCCTTGGTTCTTAAAGGCTCCCGAGGCAGCTTTTGGGAGATCATTTCTTCGATATGAGCAGTTGTGTTAGTCAGGGCAGTGTATCCATTTGTCCAAGCACATCACTTTAACTAGTCAAACAAAGACAGCTCATTAAGTAAATAAGAGTATAATCTGTTCTGGAGATACTCTGGAGATACTTAAATTTCATTTTCCATTCAGAAAATCATCATTTCATCATTGCTCAACTAGGAACCAATCCTTCTCCTCTTCTCTTAGCCAGGGACAGGAGGAAGACTGGAGGCCAGGATCCTCCCTCCCTTTTACCTGCCATCTGAGCTCCAGTCAGTTACTTCACGCCTTCCAGCTTCACTTTCAAAGACAAAATGTTCAACCCACCCATCTCTGCCCTTCGAGGTCAACCAGATCAAGGATCCAGCTCACCACACATGGCTGTCTCACCAGATCTACAGCAACACTAAGTGAAAGGTAAGAGAAACGCAATTTCCACCATGGAGGGTGAAGGCAGTCTCACCACCGCCAGGGGACAAGTCTCAAGGTACATGTAACAGCTTCTGTGGGCTTAGCTGTAGGGACAGGGACTTGAGGTTAAGCTTCTGGGGGATTCTGTGTATAGACCCAGAGCGTATCACCCCCACTGGGGGTTTGGCTGTGGGGTTTGGGGGGCCCTGTGGCTCCCTGATACACTTATGTGCTTGCACAAAGTGCAACCGCAAATGTGGCCAAAACCTGTCATCACTTTCATATTTAAATAACATTTCCACAGGACATTCACATTTGAGGGGACTACATGGAACTCAGAAAATTCAAAGGATTTTAGGCTCTCTCAACCTAATCAGTGTTCAGCTATCAGTTCACAACACTTTCAAACCATTCATTGCCAGCAGACAATATTACAAAAGACAATGGAATTGATAACTTACTGATTGCATTACTTTACTTCATCTTCACTCACAAATTCTTGTTTATTTTCATCTGATTTTCTTTAAAGTGATCTAAATTATTTCCTATTCTCTCTGAAAGTAATTTCAATAAAGCACTGGTTCTCCAGTCACTGCTTCTGCACCACCACTTCTCCTTTCTGTGGCTGAATGATCACTGACCTATTGAATGCAGCCATCAGCTTGTCAACTGAAGCACAGAAACAACACATATTTTTTCTACCAGAGCATGGTAGTGCATATCATGTAGCTGTGAAGTTTCTTTGTAAATGCCTGTGAGTCTGCCACACACATCTTGTACTTGAATGCCAAGTATCCACAACTGCAATGACATTTTGGATAGAAAACATCCATGTTAGCAGACTCAGCAGGGCTCTGATCCAGATCACATGTGCAGCGTCAACCTACTCGCAGCTATTTTGGCTATGGCCATCTGCTGTCCATAGCGTGCAAACATGGGAAATTCTGCCCCTCTGAGGAAACATCTGTCCCAGAAATGAACATCATACATTGAACCAGCTTGTGAATCTGAAGGAGAAGGCACAGCAGGCACCTGGTCTGCACAGAATACTGTCTCAGCTCTGAGTGCTGATATAAAGACAAGGGCTACAATCAGTGTTTTTTTCTCTTTTTTTTTTTGGTAAGATTTAGTCCAATTTCCAAAATGCTACTTGGTTGTAAAAATTAGTGCACATAGTGTGCAGAAGGGTGTCATGAAGCAAATGGTAAGACTCTAAGAATGATTAAAACAAAAGATGTAGATATCTAGCAGTTGCACCTCGTAACAAGAGCTATTTCATACCAATAATCCTCCCAGTTTAAAGATGAGGAAAAGGATGGTGAAAGAAGTTCATAGCCAGAAAAATGCATTAATGTGAACACACACTAATAAACAAGCAGAAATAGTAGTTAATCTAAACTAATGAATAAAATTTGGTAGCCTCTAATGTCAAGACTTACAGACTTGCCCGGGACAAATAACAATAAGCTTTGACAGTATGATTTCAGAGTGTATCTTAAATTGAACAGTAAGAGAAGTCCTTACTTCTTCTGGTAAGGATTCTGGTTGCTAGGATTATGTAGCACTTGTGTAGCCTCTTTCCACTACGGTACAAAGGAACCAGCTCAGGAGCACAAGCAAGGGAACATATCCCCATTTACCTGTCCAGTATTAAACAACAGGATACTAGTCACAAGACCACAGTTGATTTTACTGAGCTGCTCACAACAATTATAGCACCAAGAAATTTTAGGAATTGTTCAAATCAAGGACAATGAATTGGCTCAGTGAGCATCCATACAGAACTTCCCACCCAGAAGGGCCACACTGAAGAAAACACGGCATTTATTCCAGGAGAAATCAAGATGAGCAGAATACTAAAGCATGTATTCACTAAAGCATGCAGAAACAGGGCAGTAAGGAACCATTCTACTTAGCTGAGCATTACAGGGGAACAGTTTCTTGGAGAAAACAAAGTTGTAATGACAGCACAGTTTGTGCATACGGAATTCTGTAATCTTTTTAGTGGATGAATAATAGTTGTTTCAACTTACTCAGAACCCAGGGACTGAAACAGACAGCAGACTACTGACTGTATTAGATACTAAAAACTTCATTTCTTGCTCTGGATAGCTATTTAGCACTATGACAGAATAAGAAATAGGAAAGAAGTAAGAGAGAGGTTCACTGAAATGGACCAAATTGGAGCACACATCAGTAATCCCAAGTAATTAATGATATGGGCTCACTCTGCAAGGCTCCATTTGTTTAAAGAGATTCATCATAACCTGAGTGGCTGAGAAAGTTCCCTGCAAGCAGAAGGAGGGCATAAATACCTAAGCAGGTCCTAAAAATTCATAAATAAATTCAAGAAAATCAGTGATCTTTCTTCTCCCCACCAAAAACAAACAAGCACAACAATAACAAAGACATAAGAAGAAGACTCCAGCAATAAGATAAAGGATTAGATAGTCAGAAAATCTTTCTACATTATTTCTGCTCCTTCCCCCACAAAACCTTGACACATCCATCTTTCCTCATTCCTCTCCTTTGGCATAAAAGTTGTGATTGTGATCATCTGCCCACATATTTGGCAAGAGGGTTTGGGGAAAAGAAAGTGAGAAAACCTGACTTTAGCATATGTACAATGCCATAGAGTTGTTTTTAGAAGTAAGGTTCTGCACGTGGAAGGAGGGAGCAGAAGCTTAGCTGAGACACCAAAAGAAACTAAACATTTTGTGGATTTGAATTCAAACCAAAGCAAAAAATAAAAAATAGAAAAAGAAATCCTCGGAAAGAAGAAAAACTTGCAATGGAATATCTGAGAATCAAAAAATAAAGTAAGCATATTTAAAGAATGTAGCAGCAGAAGACAAAAACAGGTCATCTTCAGAACCATGTGAGGTCTTACCCAGCATCCTCTGTGCATGTTAGCCCATGGAAACCCACCAGCCTTCCAGATCCCTCAAAGTCAGAGTCTGTCCTTGGTGAGCAATGGTAACATCCCCAAGCATCCCAGCCCCCTCCATACATGCACGCAGTCGCAATGCATCACCAGCCTCATCTTGCGAAATAACTGTGCTGAAGATGTAAGAGTCTTTTTGCAGGGCAGAGTCACACAGCTGGGCTCCAGGGGATGTTCCGAGGACGCTCCATTACACGCACTGTAATTCTGTACCCATTACACTCATTTTCTTCTTCACATTCCTGAAGAAATAATTAGATGAACTATGAAGAATCACATCTCTGACTAAGTGCATCTAGTGCCTCCTCAAGATAAGCTTAAAATAAAATCAAAAGTGAAGTTTGTATAGAGAGAATTCCAGTCACTTCAGAGGAGGCACTACAGAGACTCAGTTCCCAGGGACCGAGAGGATAAGGCTAGCTCTGCTTATCCAGAAACCAGGCAGGGCCTCCCCTTCCTTAAGACTGCTGCTCTCCCATGCACATCCCTTAGGTGCTTTCATGACCACAAGGATCCTGTTATTCTCAACTCTGCAAGTGGCTCGGGCAACTCTGTGCTGACAACATTTGGAGGGTCAATCCCAAAGAGGAGACCTCTTCCTTTGCCCAGATTTCCAAGACTTGCCATATTTCAGTGCAGAAAAAGGAGCCAAGGAGAATCTTTTTTCTCTTCTGATCCTTTGACCTGACACGAATCACCCCTCTAACCTTTGATAAACAGGGCAGCAGCAACTTGACTGGCTCTTTTTCAGCCTAGCTGAGAGCTATTAAGGAACCGGCCACTTGTTTCGCTTCCTCTGTTGAAGCTGTCACATTTTTGCAAAAGAAGGTAAACATTAACCTGCTTTCCAGTAGAGCAGGAAGTCAACTCTGAGATTGATTAATTATTGTTATTATTTTCTCTCCAAAAAGAGCAAATAAATTAACGGGTAAGGGATAACTTGCTGCTAATTATCTTGGAATCATCCCTACCTTAAAGCCAGGTTAAGGTAAAACATCTATGCAGCTATCAACAAGATCCAATAGAGAGAACTCAAATTACAAGTGTTACATTATTATTAATTCTGAGACACACTCTCTCTCTCTCTATCCAGCTCATTTGCTGATATGAGATATTTTCCTGACATACATTTCCAGAGGGATTCTGTCTTCCTCTGCAGTCTGTGGCTCAGGTTGTATTCACCAGGAGCAGCCCATTGCTGGGAGACACGTTAGTTTTTATAACTAAACTCCTTCTGGGAGTCCTCCAGGTAATGTAGATAGAATTAATCTCCCCTTCCTGCTTTCCCTGCAAGAGTAACTTGCTTCTAATTTGTTAATGAGACATGCCTAGCACAACTCCAACTAAAGGACTGTGGAAATGAAAACATCACTTTGCCAGATAAGATACCATTTCCAATACATAATTTGCTAATTAACAAGGTAAAACTCCTTTGCCACCCATCTTAAGACTCTGGTGGATCAGTATACAATATGCAGGACAATGAGTTGGAATAGCTAATCCCCATGTACTTATTGTTGGTTGGTTGTTTTTCTCCTAGGGATACCATTAAAGCCAACAAAAACAACTTTCGAGCTATCTTGTCAAAAATAAAAATAAAAAAGGGTCTTCAGAGCTGGAGAGCTGCCTTAGGGAACATAGTACACAATCTCAGTCCAACAAGGCATCTATGATTTTCTTGATATCTAATTCCTTTAAGATAAGAACAGGCATGTAAAGCTTCCTTATAAAATTGGTTAAGCCGGACAGTTCCAAAGACTTTCTGCAAATCTATTTATTTAAGAAAGGGAAAAGGAATTAACTCCGTAATTAACTCTCCAAACCTACTAAGGAAACAAAGCTAACCTTCTTAAATATTCAATGGCAATGACACTGACTCTCAAAACATATTCAAAGTAGCAGCTTAATTTCCTGAATCTAGCTTTAAATTTTACTCCAGTTTTAAGAAAATGCATTTTTCCCTCTCTTTATTAATAGCATTACTATAAATTAAAAACGATGTTGTGGTCAGAGGTTAAAAATATTAGGTACTGATTTTGAAGCAGGAAGCAAGATTATTATTTTGAACCAACTAGGCTTTTTATGACTTAGCGAGTTAATTAAAAAGCAAACAATAAGAACCCTTCCACTTTTTCTTTTCACCCTTTGGTTTATTAATACCTACAAACTTTTGAGGCCAGAAAACATATCTTATTAATTCTCCGTGGAAAACTTGATATGACAGGCATTCCATCCACTGTTCTGTACACAGTACCTCATACTGCTTCAATAGTGACAAATACGGTAGCAATAGGAAAAATAGCCTAAAAAACTGTAAGCAGGACAGAACCAGGAAAATTCAGAAAAGTAAATAGGAGGATCATTTAAAAGTACACTGTTCAGTACATTTATTACTGATAATTATGAAAGTTGCTAATTTTAAATAGAAAAATAAAGAAAACATGATGATTGATCATTCAATTACTGTTTGCACTAGATAGCTGCAAACAGCCCTTCTTTGTTAAAGGCATGGAAGAATATCAGCCACATGGTTTTGACTTCAGATGCATCATAGGCAAGGGAGTTACAAGGGAGTCTGGTTGACACATCTAGCCAGGACAATTTAGCATGCAGAAGCACTGTTCTTGGCTAGAACAAAGTACAGATGGGCCTGGAAGTGGGAGATGTTTACTTGGAAATAGTATGTAAAGGGTATGCAAAATGATGTGATGTGTCTGTTAGAATAATGAACCGTGACTCTGAAAAGTGTAAACAGTGCTGGAAGGCATCTACTTACAGATCAGAGCCTGGCACTGTAAGACACTATTTGGCTAAAGGAAATAAACTTAATAAAATAAAAGAGCTACACAGAGGGGGGAAAAAAAAAATGGTTTCAGAAGCATAATATTTTCTTTCCTCCATTGTAGCTACATGTACATGTATCTACAGTCCTCCCGTTTAGGTGGAAGTGTCCCCTTAGTAGTTATGTCAGCATCAGACTTCAATTCTGTTTAAGAATTTCACACTGTTGGGAAGTTAAGCGACTATGAATTGAGAAGCAATAAAAGAACATCTCTCATGTCTTTGGTAAATAATAGAGATGATAGGATCTATTCTATGAAACATTGTGGTAATCTTCACACTCACATGGGATATGGATCAGAAACATAAGCCTAAATATTTTCTCATCATGTGCTGTTCAGATCAGCTGCAATACAATTGCAAAGAAAATATTGAAATGACTGTTGCAAACACTGCTGAAAAAAAATATTTGCAAAGAGGGAATCTCAACTTTAAACTATTCCTTGACCATTCAACAGCTGGCATTTCCAAGAAAATCCCATGTACGTCCTAGTTACACCTTCACAGCTGTTGAGCTCAGGCCAAATTAATTTCTTCTGTCTTGTAGAGTCCTCTTTAAAAGAAAAAAAAAGATACAGTGACATTTAATTGCTAGACTGTCTTGAACTTACTACTAAACAGCACTAACAGCTTCACAATAAAAGGAAAAATCCTCCATTTCCTAGAAGGGTTATAAAAATTCATACATTCACCAGCTGTGCAGTGCTGACATTGAATTATCATCTCTGCACTACTTGTTTTACTGTAAAACAATAGAAGACTCTTTTAAATGTACTTTATCAGGTAGTTGAATAGCAAAATTTTGTCTTAAGACAGCAGAAAAAGTCTGTAGTAACTGGACATGATTGGTGCAGTTCAGATCATGAGAAATTAGATTCTTGGCAGTTTTTCCATCTGTCATCCAGAACACTGAAAAAAAAAGTAGTATAACCATAGGAGTGGCATTTGGGCCATATAGATAGGAAGAAAAATAAATTTAAGAAAATAATCAGAAAATCAAAGTATTATTTTTAATAGCATGATCAATTTGTTACTCAGTGTACTCATGACAAATATTCATAAGGAAAAATCCTGACCTTCTCTGTAGCCTGCTCACATCCCTCCCTTTCCAGAACAGCGGGCACCACAGAAATGACTTCTGAAGAGGTATAATTTAAAAAGGCCTGAGAGAACTCACAAAGGAGCCGACTGCTGCTTCTTTTCCACCTGCAGGCACAAGGGAAGAACTCCTGGAAGGGGGCTGAGAGCGTTTCTGTACATTATGGGTTTCTCTCGAGCATAGTTAGCAGTAGAAACTCTTCTCACTGGGTCATTATTCTTCCAGAATTGAAACAAAACATATCTGCTGTTCCCATTGCATCAGGGAGGCAACAACTCTACCTAGCTGTCACTTTCCATTCTTGCTGGGTCCTTCTGTTTAAAAATGGCTTCTCCTCACCCTCTTGACAGACTAGCATAGCTTCAACTCCAACAAACAGCAGAGGAAATAAAATGAGACATTTTTCTAATGTACAAGAATTTAGCCATCTTCAGAATGGTAAAAACAGGACAAAATGGTTTCTCAAAAAAGCGTATTCACCAGAACTACAACAGGGTGGGGGGAATACACCACCACCACAAAACAAACAAACAAACAAACAAAAAACACTAAAGGGAATAATTACTTGCCAGATAATTCTGACTTTCCAGAGCAACCAAATTTTGATGAGTCGGTATTTGCTTTGACTGTTCCCCCTTTCAGAATCATTATGTATCACATTAAATCTACTTATAATTTTAGTCACAAATGTAATAAGGAAAAATAACCTCATCACCTTAATCAACAGCAGGTTATTTCCACAATCTAAAGCTAATCCAAAAGCAGACAGATGGCTCTAAGAAATGTTGCTTTTATCACACAACACACAGATGTTTCCAAATTGTTTTTTTGGTAATTGTCTGATAACCTTGCGTGACTTGTACACTCACATGTGAGCTCTCTCCGTGCTTCTAGCTTTAACCGTTGCCATTTAAGCCTTGAAAAAAATGAAGCTGACAGCATGAAGATGGCAATGCCTTCGCACCATGGAAGTTTCACCGCAGACGTGGGAAGGAAAAGCAGCTTCCACAAAGGGATTGTGTAACTGTCTGAAGTGAAGTAGGCCATGCTGGAGCTTCAGGTAATACAAAGAAGATCAGACATCGTCAGAGTTCCCAAGTCTGCAAACACTCACTGGAAAACACATCCCTAAAAAAGCTCTGAGCCTTTATTTATTGATATTTCTATTACTGCTGTAGCACTAATACCAAATTAAGATTTTAAGTACAAATAGAAGATTAAAATTACAAAGTTAAAAATGCAGCAGACCCTTAGGAAAACAGACACACATGCGTCTCTTGCGGAAATGTGAAAGCTGGCAGTAGAAATACATTCAGATGCTGTAAATCCAGAAACACAGCAAAAAAAAAAAAATCCAAGTAGGAAAAAGCATATTTAATTGCTTCAAGGACTGAAATGTAACAATTTACTTCTAAAGATCTTTCAGGCTTTGAAGATCATACCGTTGAGATAAATTGGAAAGGAAAAATGATACGATGGCTTATTTATAAAAATGCTAGGAGATTCTGTGAACTACTAAATCACAGAAAAGAATACAGACTTCTTCTTTAGACGAAGACTTCATTTACCTCTAGAGTTCACTTAACTCTAGTCACATATGAGTTTTGGAAACATTCAGTATGACTATGCATTATGTATTATGCATCATAATGTGCTTTTAAGTATTTGCTTAGCACACCTCCCATCGTAGTCGTTATTCTCTGTATATATTCAATGTAATAAAGTAAAACTATTTAATCTGCTGTACATATATATTTAGCAGTCATTTCTCATAAAGCTGTGAACTTTGAAATTTTGAAATTACAGTTGCTGTTCAAAAGTCATCATTTAATAACTGAAGTCTCTCAGATACAAGAATTTTCCTGGTTATTTTACTGCACAGTGAAATCATACTGCCATTACAGATGTTGGCAAATATTAATATGTATATCTTAGATTGTCCCAGCCAGATACCTTCATGATAAAACTCTGCCTTAAACTGAAATCAGTATATTCTTACAGAAGTATAAAATCAACTCTACTTTTCCCTGATGAGAAAACAGGTAATCTCGGGTCTTTTTCAATATTTCAGCCAAGTCACTGACAATGCAAACTGGCAGATATTCAACCTAGAGCCCTACTCTGAATTATGCCAACTGAGATTCTAGCCTGCTGACAAATATCAGAGACTTAATTTACAGTGATGCTGTAACTTTTTTTTCCTCAAAAAAGCTTTGAATTAAAGAGGACTTTCAATCACAATTGGAAAAGAATAGTATAGCGTTTTTTTCCTTATTTAAACAGATGAAGTAATAGATGCTTAATGAAAACAGCAAATAGGTTTAAATTGAGATTTGCCTGATCTTGCTAAAGAAAAGTACACATACATATACACATTCATTCTCTCCTCCAAATACATCTTCTCATGATGTTGAATGCTTTCAATTCAACCCAATATCAAAATTATCTCTGAACTCCCAAGCTCTATTTACATTTGCAATTGTAGCATGCAGTGTGATGAACAAAGACACAGTTTGAAACCCTGGTTTTCCTTTCATTTAGCATCCATTTCAAGCTTTAAATACAGTCAAATGAAAATGTCCATATCTCTAAAGGATTTTGAGAGCATATATAAAAATTATTTAGGTTTATAACAAAAAGTACCCAACCGCCACCGTAATGATTTTGCACAGGCACACTAACAGCAGAACATGTGAGGGCCCCTGTCAGAGCAGCTGTGCTTTGCAACATCATGTACATGGGAGGATGTACAAAAAACTGTCACGGGGATCCTTCTGTGTCTATTGCTGTTCAATATTCGCAGCAGCAGCCCAGATAATAGAGTAGCAGCCAAGGTTATTAAACTTACAAATTACACCAAGTTGGGGAGGCCAGGATATAGTGTTTGCAAGAACAGACCAGAATTCAAGATGGTTTTTGAAGAACTGGAGATTTGTTTGGGGGAAAGAGAATAAAGAACTTCAGCAGCTGTGCTACATAGAAGTGGAAAAATACTGAAGCTGAGTAACTGGTGAGATGGCAGTTATGTAAAAATAATGTTAAAAAGAAAAAAAATAAAACCAAGGAATTTGGGGCTGTAATGAACAGCATGCAAAAGATGGGGCTTTAATACTACACTAGTTAAAATAAATATAAGTATAGCCTACAGGACACATGAAATAACTTTCTACTAATTATTTGTAAGGCCTCAGCCAAAATAGTCTTGTTCTGACAGCACATCAAGAAAGATATTGAGCAATGGTGAACAGCACAGACAGTGAAACACTCAAGCTGTAAGAGGGATTGATTTGGAGTCATTTAACCTTAAGAAGAAAATACTAAAGAGGAAGAGAATGCCTCTGACTGCACACCATCACCACCACCAAGAAGGAGACAATTCCATGGTGGATAAGACAAGAATTCCTTGATATTAATTACAGCAATAAAGAGTCAAGTTAGATATCAGAAATACTTTCTATGATAGCAAAGCACCAGACTATGTTGCCAGTGGAGAGTCTTGAGGTAAAGTCAGTAAGAACACAAACTGGTCAAGAACAACATGGGCTTAGGTTATTCTGCCTTATGTCCAGGGAACAAATCAATGTTTCTTGAGATGCCTGTCAGCAATGTAATGCTATGATGATACCTGAGTGCTGGAATTGTCCAGTTCAATAACTCCTATATGCTGCTGCTGAACCCACAGCTCCTCAAGAGCAATTGTTGCCACATGCCATCTCCCAGCAATAAAGTAATAGTAATCTGGGGAGGGAAAACACAGCAATTATTTCCTATGAGGAGCAGTTAACTGAATACTGGGGGAGTGCAGCAATGAAATCAGGCATTTGAAGATTATACCAAGTAGCTACCAAGTAGCAAAAAAAATCATAAAACCCTTCTGTGGAGAGCCCTTTCTAGACCTGCTTACAATAGCAGGTCCAAGAACATTTGCTTTGCTTGGCTACTGTTTCAGGCAGTACATTTATTTCAGTTCTTGAAGAGTCAAAGGTCTCAATCTTCTTTAAGGTAAACAGTGGCAATTAAAATTCTCAGTTAGCCATGGCTGCCTTACTCCACCTACTAATAACCCACTGTTGAGCTGCAGAACATGCTCGGGACCACCAGAGTTCACCATCTTGAGCACGCTGCTCTTTTGCTCCCGGCTGAGGAAAGAGGGATGCTCACAGCATTTCACAAGCCTGCAGCTAGAGCTCTGCCAGGCCAAGCTGGCCCAGCCTACAGCCAGACCAAGTGTTTTTGCCCCAAAAAACAGAGACACCCCTCAGCATCCCCAGAGACCTCACGGCCACAATGGCAAGGAGCTGCCACAGCATGGCACAGCAGCACATCCACTACCAGGGAGGCCCGTCTCCATAAATAACCTAATGGAAAGTGGACTTCTGTGAAATATGTCCCTTCCATGGACATATCTCCAAAAGCTTAACTCTCAATTCACAAGATTTACATGATTAGTACAATTAGGCATTTAATTTCTTTTGACAACCAATGAAAACCAGTCCTGTAATTAACTGCTACACGTTGGAAATTCCCCCTCAGACAATCATATCCTTAGCTGTGCAAAGATAAGTGTAATGTAGGATGAGGACCCACAATTTCTTGAACAAAATGTTTGTACATGCTACCTCTTTCCTTAACTCCAACATGTACAATTAAGTTAATTATGTACATTTATGTTAAGACAGAGTGATATGACAGAACATGGAATAGCATTTTAAATAACTAGGCCAGATAAAAGTTCTAAAAGCAAGGTTTTTTTTTCCTCATAAGAATATTCATCCTTTATTTTTTCAAAATAATACCAGTCCCTGTATCATTGTCCTTCTTAATCAAATGTAGAAATTAAATCAAATGCACTGATGAGGAAAATATCATCAAAAATACACTTAAGATTATTGCATAATACGTTCTGATTAGAGCCCAGAAACACTTCATAAATTGAGAAACATGATTATATTTTCAATTTGGGATGACTGATTTTTTTATTTTTTTTTTCATTTCAATAAATGAATTTTCTATCTAAAAATCAGAATGTAAATCAGAGCTGAACCACATTCCTAGGACTGCAGTTTTATAGAAAGCTATACGTGTACAGTGCTAAATCTTCATATTTGTGTGTTTCCTATTCAAAAAATAAGTTGCTTTTTTTCTTGAAAAACTTGAGAAGAGTTTGACAATCCACAGATAGAGGAAAAAATGTAGATTGTTAAGATAGTGGCAAACCACTTTTAGGAATGAAGAACATCATTGCAAATTACAGGAACTGGTGTTTTGCTCCACTCACTACAAAGAAAAAACTAATTTTTAAACACACAAAATAATACAGTATAGTGTTTTACCTTAGATTGCATTTGATATCTTTCCATAGCTCTATTTGCATCTTATTTTTGAACATCCAAATAGATTATCTATGAACATTAGAAAAAAACAGATCCTATATTTGAAACATTTATTTTGACATTTTCCAGAAAATTTCAATCACACAACAGTTTTCTTTATGTAAAACTGCTCTACATTTACAAGGAAAAACAATGGAAATTAGAGATAGCTGTGTGCAGTATGTATAGAAATAAATATACTTCCACTGGAACTATGGCTTATAAATCCATACCATTATGACTTCCTTATTAATCAGTTATTCTAAATGCATTCTCCTAAGTGCATCATCATATCATTGTGATACGGATACAGCGAAAAAATAATAATTTTAATTTAAACTTTTAAATAATTAACCAGCTCTTAATTTTTACTGTTTTGCCACAAGACTGACCTCTAGCATTTCATATGTAAGAGGATGGCTTAGAAGAACCTCAACTATACGGTCTTGATCATTTGTCTTCCAGTGAAAATGCAAATACTTTAGCCACAATGTAAGTAAAATGACAGCTCTTGAACTGCAGAACACTTGCTTTTTAATGCTGCAGCTGAAAGGAAAATAGGTGAAAATGCTAGACAAAGCAGATCCTCTACAATGATGCAACCTACATTGATACAGGAAGAAAATCTAGCCTGCCGCTTTTATGCCAGAATTCTAAAGACATGACACAAACTTGCAAAACCACCGCCACAATGAATCTTCACTAAAACGAAGATCATAGGATATACCTGGGGAATGGAAACCTTCACTCTGCTAAACTCCCTCTCAGCACTCAGAGCACTGCGTGCCAAGAGCTGGCACACTGAGCGGACCCGCGTGCCTCCCACATGCGTTGCACAGATTTATCTAGCTCAGCAGGCAGAGGATGAGGAGTTTTGGATGCCAAGTAACAGGCTCCAGGTAGTAGCCATTTGTTTGTTGTTGCACTTCTCCCTTACTTGCTCCTTTTCTGTTTTTTAATTCCATGCCTTGCCTGGTGAAAACCTTTCTGGCCCTCTCTTCCTACAAAAGGCTTAGCACCAGGCACCGAGAGGGGACCAAAAGGATGCACGCTGCCTTATGGTGGCCTCATGTCTGGTTCCAAAATGTGGCTCTCAGTTGAATGGACACACATTAGGGAAACAGTGTGAAAGGAGTACACAAGCAGAAAGTTAAAATACTCTCTTTGCAGGAGCATTACCAGCTAACTCCAGCTACCATTCCAGCCATGTACCCACAGACAGATTTCAGTGCAACACGTTCTTCCCACAACTTTCACAGTTCTCCACAGCTCACATGCACAGTGCCTTAACTGGCACTTCCTCACCTTGTTCTTTGCCCAAGATTTTTCTTTCAAAGCCAAATCAGTGGGTGCTCATGTACTTGACAGCTGGTCCACATGTCTGTTGTCACAGTAAGCCAAAACTGCCTTTTTAACAAATCTTTCCTAGTAAACAAATGAAAGCAACAATAAATCCTCTGGCGTTGCTATCTGTTGGATGCAAATGAATTACGGTGAGAAAGATATGTCATCTTTCCCAAACAGGATATTATATTTACCTGCACATCTCTTACATTCACAAGGCAAAACACCAAGCACAGTACCAGGATTTCTTTATTTCTCCCAAGTGAGGATTTCTGTGTCCAACACTAAGTATCAAACTTACATAAAACTCACACTACAAAAATATATCCCAGTGTGGCTGTTTCTCTAACTACTTCAGATACAGCTCCCCTAGACCAAATCATTTTAAATGGCTTCTGCATAAATTCCTAGGTACATCCTCATAAAGAGACAATAATGCAACTGGAAGAAATTACCTGCAATCAGGCTGTGATGAAATCAGGCCTCGGCTGTGACCCTGCAAATAATGACTTGTGTGTGTCATTAAACATTATAACTCCATTCCAGGCTATGGCACCTTTCAAAGACTACAGCACCTTTGCAAGTCAAGGAATTAAACTGTACAGATAAAAGCAAAAAGGACCTACTTGCTGCCACCTCAGTAACAGTTAAAAAAAAAAAAAAAGTCACATGAAAAATATCGTATGAGGAGGTGAAATTGTCCAATCCATTAAGTAAGAAATTGGGCTTGAAGTGTTTTGAATGGTGAACCACATACTACATGCAGCTCTGATTGTTACATTATTTTTCATCAAAGTGGCTGACCTCTGAAGGTGACCCTTAACATGACAAGGAAATCTATTGCTTCCACAGTGAAGGACTACACATGGAGTCAGCTGAAGCTGCAAGGTGATCGCTACCCTTTGCAACTCAGCTGCTTATATAAACATCTACATGTGGAAACAGAAGCCAAATCCACTTTTTGCACCTACTTTGTAAAAAGAAGAAAAACAGCTTGGCTAGAAGACGAAAATCCTAAGAAAAAAATCTGCCATGAAATTCCCAGGTGTCAGATTTTAAGTGAGAAAAGTGTGACACATGTAGCAATTATGATGGACTGAAACTGTCTGGGGGAGATGGCAAGGAAAGGGAGAAGCACTCATGCACCCACTGCCATGTGCTCCAAGACACTATCTGACATGCTATGGGGGTGGCAACACACACTTGGGGGGGATGTCCTCTCCCTTCTCCCAGTTCTTGCTCTGAGAAGCTGGGATGTGATCCAAGAGAAGGGACACCTTCGAGATAGGAGCATAACACTGCCACCTATGATGAACAAATTTTTTTTTTTTTTGAATGATCTCTATGCCAGACCATTAAACTCCTCAAATGACATGGTAGAGGGAGTCAGAGCCTGGAGAGCAGGAGCAGAACTGGAGCTAGAGGGAACCAGAGCTGTACCTAAGCAGAAACCGGCTGCAGGATGAGAGGGGCTCCTGGAGAAGCCAGAAATGCAGCAGTAACTATGTGAATAATATTCTCTGGGCTATGTAAAGCAAAAGAGTCATAGGATGTTGCTGAAATTATTCCTGCTTACCTCTTGGCCTGCAGAAAAGCTGGAAGGAGGTAAGACATGCTTTCGAGGGAGCACACACCATGTGCTAAGTGCTCTATCCAGCAGCATACACATGCAATGCTACACATAGAAGTAGAGGGCACTGTACTCACACACTGCTGGCAAAAGGATGTCTTTAGGCATACCTAATGGCAACAGTTCCAACTGAGGAAATAACTCTGATAAGGATCCATGTCTCATTTTCTTGCTGGCTTTTGCTTTTGTAAAATATACTCTTCCCTCTCATTATGCTAGAAATACTACTTTATTTGAGCCACATTGTATATTCTTATCAGCAGATTGCCATGGTTTAGAAGCCTAGCTTACCCCTCTAATACCATTTGAGTCAGAAACTAAAGTTTTATGAGGCTGTCTCTAAACAACAGCACTGTAATATTAGTCTGAATAATGAAGGAGTGGATTACATTCTTTTTGTCCATTGAAGCTGTCATACGCAATACAGATACTGCCAATACAATGTCTAACTGCAATGACTGAGACATAGCTAAGGATGTTTTCTGATGCTTGGATAGTATTTATTTTCTTTGCAATGCTTCCTCAAAGAAACCTCATAAATGACAGACTCTTCTGATTCCAATCAAAGGGGGAAAAAATCCCTATATTAGCATAGGTATAATTTGGAAATCATTCTTTTTTTTTTCCCATGGTTCAGTGATAATACAATTTCATACATTCTGCATTTTAACTCCTTTCCAAATGTCATTACTTATTTACTGCCTAGGGCATCAGAATGCATGGTTCAATGAAAACAAAACAAACAAACAAAAAAGGCCAGGGTGATAAACTTTAAAAAGCAAGTATTTTTAACCTAGTATTACAAGACCTGGATCCAGATTTTCTTATAAAATAAGTTAAAAAACAAAAACAAACAAAAAAAAACAGCCCTAACACTTGATATACAAAATATCCCTTGACTCATGGGAAGACAAAATTTGGATTGTATTTGATTTCATCTGATCTAAGTTCAGAAAAAGAAACAACTCACCCCAAAACATTTGTGGCTATAGAACTGATCGATAACATGAAGAAATTATAGGAACATCAGGGCCAAGCTTAAGTCCATGTTTGAAAAGATGCTTGAAAAATGCTGTAAAGGATAGTTTTATAGTAGGCTAGCCATCACTAAGTAGACCAAGATAAAACTGCGATTCTGTTTGTGATGTTCTGCAATAAAAGATAACACATAAAAGAAAATAAAGACTACTTTGTGGAGAGCAGCAGGAAGTGAGAGGTTGTAGGATGGCTAGAATATTCTGTCCTGGAGTGACTGAAAGAAGAATAAAAGGAGTCCTATCTAATGAAAGAAAAAAAAAAAAGAAAAAATGTTTTTTTCATACTAGAATAAACTGATGACATTAAGTGATGCAACTCTGCAAAATCTCACGAAAAAAGAGAGGCTTGGAAACAAAATTCAGAAAAGTCTTTGATTAGCTTTTCCATGTCCTTTCTAAACAGATCTTGAGTTACATCATGACACATTTAGTCTAAGAAGTTCAATCCAGACCATACTACCATTTTCAATGTACCATAAAGTTTCAGTTTTACAAAAAGGTTTTGTTTTGTTTTGTTTTTCTTCTCCTTCTCTCTTCCTTGCAGGATGTTTTTGGTTCCTTTAACCTGTTCAATTCTCATCAGTTTCATCTCCCTTATTTTTAGAATTCAAACAGAGGCAGGATTATCTACGCCTTTGTAAGGAGAAGGGGGAGGCTGACAACAAGCAACTGCATGATGTAAAACCATGTAGATCTGCAGATTCTGCAAGAAAGAGAAGGGCAGTAAGAGAAGCCATCATGACTGGGGTGGTCACAAAACCAGAAAAAAAAATGTTGAAATGTTGATAGCCTTTATCCTAAAAAATCAGTTGAGACTTTGTTTTTTTTTTTTCAATTGAAAACTCCCTTTTCTTCAAAGAAAAAAAGTAGTGAGTCAACTACCAGCTAAAGTTGAGACCGACTCTGTGACCTACCCCATCAAATATGCCAGTGACACACTGATGCTGGCATTTCTTAACTCGATTCTTGACTTAAATACCCTTTTAACATGCTTATTAGTGAAATTTTCTAATTGAAAAATGCAACAGCAAAAAAAAGAAGCCCTCTCCCACACAAGTCACATGGAACCAACCCGAACACCTACACAGTTCATTAGCTGAATTAGTAATTTCAGATCCCAGAGCAGTTCTCTACCACTTCCACTAACTGAATAACTTGCTTACTAGGTTACCTTTTTTATACAACTGTGACAAAAGGCAGAACATAATTTATTCTATGGAAATAAAGTTTTTGCTACATAGAAAATTCCAGGAATCCAGCAGTCTGGAATAATTTACTCATTTTTAAGAACTGTGGAGGAAAGCGTTGTAGCAAGATTACTTACTTGCCTCTTCCAGACACTTTCTGCCACCTCCAACTTTCACCCTTTAACTTCACTGTCTGCTATGGTCCTCTGCATAGTTAGCATATCACTTGGTTTCATACCCTCTTTTGTCTCACTTTTCTTTTGCCATGCTCTTGCCTCTTTTAAATCACCCCTATTCTCTTCCTTGTCCTTCCCTTTCTGATCAGCAACATCAGGATCTTACAGATACCACTCCAATTCCCACGTGTAAGTTATTACATGTGATCCGCAAGACTAATCTACTTTTAATCACATCTCCACCACCACCTGATTCACACAATTTCTACAATATGCCTGGTACTGCTGTGTAGTTTTCCTTTTTGTTGTTGAGTTTGTAGCAGTTTCTAAGGTACTTTCTCATTATTATTTTTTTTAATGATCTAGTCCCCACATGACCTACAATACCTGTAGAACAAACTAGATACTGTTAACAGCGCCTTCTACAGTGCCTTTCCATACACTTCTGCATGTTAGCAGCTCCAGATTTCTTCCCCAGGCTTCCTGGAGCTGTAGAGAGCTGGGTATCTGATGAATCATCACACACATACCTTGTCATCTACTGCAAAGGTAGCCTCAAGCTGCTGCCCATTTCACAAGATTGCCCAACATTACAAGGCAACATCAAGTCATTCACTCTTTTGTGATAATAGTAATAAAAAAGTTGTAGCAAAGCACAGACAAAAAACACTTAACGTTAGAAAAAAAAATCCCATTTTGCATTCGCTTCCTACTTGAGCTTGTGTCATGGCAATCGTTCAGCCCTTGTGGTCAGGCATCGACTTTTCCCTCTTAATAGCTTCAGGAAACTAAAGTATTTCTTGCATCTCTCAGTGCCCTCTTCAGGAACAGGTCACGTCACATTTAGTGATTTCCTACCAACAGGCTCAGCAATACCTTTAAAGTTCAAGCCACAAATTGCTCTTCATTCAAATATATTACAAAAATCTAAACTGTGAGGTAAGTAACTGTGCTAGGCATTATACATAGTTGCACCTGTGCTTCCTGCCTTGGGTGCTGTGAACATAAAAAGACAACCAAGAGTGCTTTATGAAGATTTTCACAAAAGCAACTACACATAATTTTTTAAAAGGACATCTATTAACATATTCTAGCTGCTTTCAGTGAGAATTAAAACATACCTAACTGTACCAGGCTCAGGGGCCCAGGTGATGGCAGAGGCCTGCAGGGCCACTATGTGAGGAGAGACCAGGGCTGTGCCGTGCCAGACACAGCTGTCTCCAGATAGCTTCAATGGCACCACACAGGGCTTGGCCAGGACCCACAGCCACCCTGGAGGTGGCTCTGGCAAAGTGTGTTCAGTAAAGGAGACAAAATGTGGAAGCAAGGACTGAGGAAAAAAAAATAGAGAAACGGCCCTGTGGACACCACAGTCAGAGAAGGAGGAGGTGCTCTAGGTGCTAGAGCAGAGGTTCCACTGAAGCCCGTGGAATAGCCCTGCTGGAGGGACAGGGCTTTCCTCAACTCAGGACAGCAGCCTGTGATGGAGCAGGTCATGAAAGACTTCGGCCTATGGAGAGGACTCATGCTGGAGCAATGAGTATGAGAATAAAGAACATCAAAGAACTGCTGTGGACTGACCATAACCCACCCATTTCCCATTCCCCTGCACTGCTTGTGATTTAAAATCCCCCCTTGTGAGTTAAAATTTAAAAGATTATAGAGGTATTTCTATTTTACAATAAAGTTTCTTAGCCACCGGGATTAGGAAAAAAAAAAAAAAAAAGCTCCCCATATGCTACAATTGGGTGCTACTTCGTCAGTCTCACTGTTTGATCAAGACCTCTTCCTGCAGGCACAGATACTGCGTTTTAAAATCAGAGTGGACTCCCTGTTCATACCAATATGCATTTGCTGTGTGGCCTAATGACAGTATCAACATTTACCACTAATAACTATGGAAGAATCATCATCTTACTCAAGTTGTGTGAGGTACTTGAATGTCAGCTTTTTTTTTTTTTTTTCTCTGCTAAAAATAAAGCACTTACCAGATGTATAAAAAGGTAAGCTCTCAGAAAGCACTTCAAATGCCTAAGTATCACATTATTTCTGTTCCCATACTTAATGGTGCAGATATAATTTGTCCCAATAAAAAACTTCCAGCACGTACAAAGCTGGTGACCTGACATCTAGATTTTAGATGCAGGATATGAAGGGATTAAGCAATTCAAAAAAGCATCTGTCTCAGACACATAGAGAGCTATGCAGCTATGAAAAAACTTAGCAAGCACAGGGAAAGTCCTGAAATCCTGCCACTCTCTACAGCCTAAATGCAGAAACAGGGCTTCAGGAAAGATAAAATCGCCCACTCAGTAGCCAAAATCCAAATTATGCCTTTTTTTTTTTTTTTACTGTAATCTGAAAAAAAAAAATATCACGATATAAATAATACCTACCAATGCAAAGCATTTGCCCAAGCACTAGAAGACTGAGACCTAACACCTTTCCCAGCCTTAAGGAGCCTAAATCAACATTTCTAAGCCTCCTACGAGAACATTGATCATCAGGCAATGCACAAAGTTGAAAGAGCTTCCTACACTTCTCCCATTGAAGCTATGACACATTGCTGAAAAGTACTGAAGATCTGTGAAAAAGAAAAAATTGAGAATCTGGTCCTTGCTCCTAGGACTTTTTCTCTGGTTTGTATTTGAGAGTAAAACAGCAAACCTCTTTTCTCCTCCAGCAGCTGCAGTTTCATACAAAACAATCACAACCACACAGTAATGTCTGCTCACATTCAACTCATTCTGAAGCTACCTTGCCCATTAGGACTTGTCAAGGACCCTTGCAGAGGAGCACATAATTTCAGATTTCTGATTGGGCTTAAGTAGGATTTAGGTGCTGAGATGATCAGATGGAAGCAATTACAGCCATAAAAATGTGTAAGTGTAGCCATTTTGAAAACTCTCACATCAAACAGAGATGCTAATGAACTGAGACTGATTCACAGTTCAATGACAACTGATAGGAAGCTTTCAGGATGCAAAGATTCAATTAAGAGGTTTCTATTTCATCAAATTGAACAACTAGATCTTAAGCTAAATCTATGAGCGTGACATGCAAAATCCTTGCTGCAGAGTCACATATTCTCTGATGGACACATAACTCCCCCAAGCACTAAAAGTTATCAACAATGACAAGAACTTGACTGCCTATGTACACTCACAGCATTTCTACTACCGTTCCTTTTAGTGATTTACTATCAGAAAGCTACTGCAGTAATTTCAGTACTCCTCCTGGTCTTTCTGGAGTGAAATATGTATCCTCTGTGACAATGACAGTGTATCCTGTTAGTTTGATGCATTCTGTGTGCTTTCTCCAGAGAATAAAATGACACATTCTAAACCGGACAACACAACACAGCTTAGATTAGAAAATCATAACTCTTCTTTGCATTATTGTCAGGCTTAAAAGGTTTATTTCCTATGCAATGGGGTATTTTTAAAAGTCCATTGGAGAAGGATTTTCTAAGGATTGGAAGTATTTTGACCTTAGTCGCATTTTGGTCCCATTCTTTTTCCATACTTCAGAAACAACATGAGTGACCAACAAAATAGAAGGAAGCTAAAATAAGTTATATAGGACTCCCTATCATTTTACCTCAAATCTATTGAAAATATGTACTTGTTTGCTCATCAGAAATATGATATTATTCTTGGACACAATTAAGATGAACAACTTTCCAACTGTAGAGCTGACTGAACTACCAGCATGACAGAAAAATATTTTATGCCTATTACGTAACAAAAGTTTTGCCAAGATTAAAATATTATTAAGAAAAATATGTCTACTGTTCTGAAGATACGCGAGAGGCTTCACGAATTAAGAGAACACTGAGTGTAACAGCCAGTAAAGGGTAAAAAAAAAAAAAAAAAAAGCAGCTTTCACCACAGTCACCACTTCATTTGAACCACCTGGAAAAAAAACCCTTGCTTTTAACACATCTTCCTACACTTCGTTCAGCTGTATTCTGAAAATAAATTCTACTCCCTGATGCAAATTTCCCTTGCCCATTCAGCATTTAAAATCTACATAACAGTCTATACACTAATGGACTCCTAATTTTCTAGGGTAGTCAACCACACAAAACACTAACACAGGTCATTAAAAGAAGTGGAAAATCTAAACAAAGACATAACAATTAATTCAATACAAGCAATAGCTTTACTACAAGCGTTTGAAAAAATATTTATAGCACTGTTTTTCCAAGCTGTGTCTAATTTAAATAGCTAATTCTTCCATCAGTTTATTTTATGACTGTCACATCTTTAATGTTTTAAAGAAACAGCATCTAAAAATTGTCTGTCCAGCTTCCAACATTTTTGTTTTATTTCTCTTACAATTTAGGCAGATTATTCAATCACTTTTTTGGCCTTACTTCATTCCTGGTTAGTGTTTCTGAAGTTAATTCCCCTTAGTGCTTTATTTATGCTTTGAGATTGAATTCATTACAATATTCCATGTTGTTAAGGGGTTAGGATAAAGAGAATTCCTCTAGGCACCGCACCAAACTTAACAGGAAAAATGAAACATTGCATTATAGCATTTCAGTTCACTCTTTGTTCAAGTTTTTTTATTAAATAGCAAATTTAGCAATGACTTAGTGCCCTCTGTGCCTAGTTTTGCAGTGCAACTTATCTGCTCATCTGTGGCATACGTTAAAAGATATTTATAGTGGCAATAGTTATTTGTGGGATCATGCATACCACAAGTATATTTATTTCATGTTATACTTTATATTTTAAACATCATAACTTATTCATTCCTGCAGAGAACTGGTTTCACAGTAAAAGGAAATTTATTTAATTATCACTTATTTACCAGCACAGCATCAGAAACTCAGAGGACAGTTGATTGGTTCCTCAACTGCTTATTTATTCAAATTTCATGGGGATACTTCTCTGGTAACCTGGGCACAGGGTGCTCACGTATGCCGATGGAACAATCTGTGAAGAGACTAGATGGGTCAAGTGATCTACTGCCATGATCTAAAACCCATTTATCAAACAGCTACAAATGATCTAAGTACTATTTAATGTAGTATAGATATTTTTTGCCTAATAGATAATGAAAATGCTGCTGTATGAGTGACACTATGGGAGGTTTCACTGATGTATATGCTACCACTGTAGCCTGTTTCCTAAAACTGCTGCCAGGGTCACGTTTGCAACAAACATGTCTTTAATCTGAGAATTGTCAACAAAATGGCCTCTAAATTTGTTTCATGACTTCTGCAAACTGTTATTATTGGCTTCTCTGTTAATTGAAGCTGCACTTTGTCTGCAGCCAATTAGCCCAGGGAGAAATGTCTGTCTTTTCTTAGCCACACTAGCACAACAAATATAGCGTAAGAATAGGAACCTTGTCTATGACATCACCTATATAACACAAAAGGCATCAGTAGGACTATTTCTTTTAACTTTTTATATTGGAGGGCATAAAGGAACACAGTTACAATATTATGTGAATAAGATTGCTGTCATATCTAAGGCTGAATGGAAAAATTACGGCTTAAAGCTACTACTAAATCATAGAGCAACAAATAATCCATAAGGGCATCAATGTGTATAAAATGTAATTTTACTTGGAACACAAAATGTGTTTTTGATTAATTTTAAAAATTTAGAATATGGAAAACAAAAGTCAAGAGATTTCCATTTACCAACTAAAATACTGAAAACCTAAAGCATTTCCACTTTATTTTTTATTTTTAATACAAATGTGTTGATTTATCAATCCTTACTGCTCTATAACATTCACATTGTCCAAAAAATAACACAGTATCTAGTAATCAAGGTTCTTTCTTTTTGATAAGCAATTCTAGATAACTCATAAAATGGGATCGCTAGCAAAAGAATGAAATATTTTCTTTTTTATTGCATTGCTTTGAGGCTGTCATGGTCTAGAAAACACCATTAAGGCAGGCATAAGACTTAGAGTCAAGGAATCTGAATTGCTTTGTTTTCATTCACACTAGCTCAATGTATGTCCTAGATATTTACAGAGCTAGAGATTATTTGTCACCAAACACATCATTGATTTAATCAATGCAGGACTTCCAATACAAGCAGATGACTCCACTGAATTTTAAATTTATATGATAAAGTATGTTTCCTCAAAAAAAATTCCAGAGTATTTATTTTTTTCCTGAGGACACACTTTATTTAATCAAAGCAATATATATATGTGGTATCTTCCAATTTCTTTGTACAGCATTCTTATTTATTATGCATGTTTTAACTGATTTTTTTCAGAGTTACCAATATCATCAAAAAAATAAAAAGAGACAAACCCCTAAATATAAATAAAATATTTGATTTCTTTAAACAAGACAATTTTGGTACAAAATTAATTCTAGTGAAGTTATTGGGAATTAATACCTTTTTTTTTTTTTTTCCAGTTTGCCCAGATTGTCCATAAATCTCTTTAAAATACAAGTTTCTCCTATGAATACACAGTATACTTTTAATTACTTTGCCTGCTGCAAGAACTAATATATTTGAAATGAATGAACTAGTGAAAATTATTATTTATAGATGATCCATCTTAGAGAAAACTGTATACACAATAGACTGTGGAAGGGAAATAAGATGTTGATCTTGAAGATATTTGTCTACATGTTGAATTATAAATAATGCACATTCCCAATTATTTAAATATCCAAGCTGAGGAAAACTTACTTTGAATATAAAACACTTCCTGAATTATGCTCTGGATCTTTATACTGAAAAAAAAAAAAAAAAAAAAAAAAAGTGTTTATATTTAATAACTGTTCTAAACTCACTGGTAAAGTAGTCAGCATACTTCAAAATTTGGCCAAGAAAACAAGAATTAAACTGTGAAAAGTGGTTTCAAGAAAATTGTGTTCTGTAAATTTCTGTTAAGACTGTCTACCAATTGCCACTAATTGGCAGTTCTACAAACAGGCAAAAGTTTGATGGTTCCCAAGTAATATCCATCTGAGCTTAGATTTGGGAAGCAAGATTATACAGTTGGTATAACTGAGCTGAATCATGATTACAGAAAAACTGACATTAATGGCCCACTGTTGAATCTGACATGGCTTAAACAAGATTAAAAAACAAGTTCACATTTCCTTCCCTCTGGTTACAAGCTTCACCTATACATCTCGAGGACAGATCTGAATTGCCTCATTCTTAATGGATACTTGGCTCTGTGTATATCTGTATAGAAAACAGCTTTCTCACCAAATGAAAATTTTTGTATTTCAAAGGAAGTCAGGCTGACACATCAAATTATGTCTAAGCCAACAAGCCATTTAAAATTAATTTGAGTATTTTTTCATTCTTAGCAGACATAAAATAAAGCAAACAAACAAACAAAAAAAATAGCCTATATCAGAGAAAATGAAATAAAGACAATCTAGAATCTTGGAAAAAAAATAAAAAAAATACTGTTTTTCATTTAGAAATGTTGCCACCAAAAAAAAAAAAAAATCTGTATGAAGCAATTTGCCAAAAGGCATTACCACAACAAACTTTCTTTTGTCAGGAAGTGGACTTGCCAGTTTTGTCAATAGAATTCATTTCTATTTTGTATTGTGAGGTCTGTACCTTGGTCAACTAGAAACTGCAAGCAAAAGCTGTTTTTGTTTTGTTCTTTCTTTTCATACTGTTGCCCATGTGTGATGAATTTCCAGGTCTCAGCTGAGCTCCCAGCAGGGTGAGAATCAGAAATACCACCACCAGTCAGAATTAGCAAGCAGGCTGGTTGGCAGGCTCTTGGGAGAAATACCTGAAAGTGAATGAGCCTTGTAACTAAGCAACAATTTTATTCAGGAAAGATTTTGCTGTTAAATGGGTGTAGTTTGGCAAAGTTACTTTAACAGTAAGGGTGACAGCACTGTTGATTGCCTTTAAATGTGTTTGTGTGATTCAGCAGATACCTCCTGGACTAAGTATAGACATATGTTGAAAAAAAATAAAATAAAAATGACTTAAAGTGTATAATTGAGTTATACACTTACACACTAACATCCAGGCTTTAAGTCTATATTAAAACTCTATTTAAATCAAAGACTTGGTCTTAACATACTATTGCAGGATTTCATCAAAAATATATTCTCCTAATGGTACTAGGAATAAGAACAGGCTGAAATGTAAAATAAGTATCTCCTCTTCTCTTCAGAGTCCTTTCGCTCATCTCCTTTGTTAAAGTTCTCTCAGTGCCCGTTAATTAATTGCTGTGATTGAGGTCAAGTTTGAAGATGATATGAGGTTAATTTTAGACTCTCTCGAGTGCAGGCTAAGAAACTCATTACTGTTACTGACGCTCAAGTCTTGAGTTAGATAGGCCTATGGTATGTTAGCCTCTCAATGATATTGACCTTTCCGTAAGGAAGTACTGCTGTGGCCTGTGTCATAAAGGTCTGTTCTTAGTACCTTTTTAATTTCTTTGGTTCTGCTGCCAGATTATAAATTACAAGTGAGAGCTCAGGGTTTCTAATTAGCCTGATGTTCTCCAAGGAGGGTAATGAATATAATGTAGTAACACATGTAACTTCAACCGCCACTGAAAGTGCTTTTCACAGAAAAACAATTAAAAAGAAAATGAAGAAAGAAAAATTGCTCCATGCTTACTACTTGCTCACTTCCAACTGGCTCACTAGAAATCACATTACTAGTCTGACTGTTTTCCTGCAAGTATCTTACAGTTTATAAGGTAAATTTATACTTGGTAAATTTATTAAAAGATAAGTTTGTACTTAAACTCTAATCCATGTCTACGTTACAAATATTTCATAGCAAGTCTGAAATGATTACACATTGCCCTACATCTACTGGTTACAAAGTGAAAAACAATTAGAGCAAGCACTTCTGACATTTTCTTTTGTGCCAGAGTTAGAAAGCAAAGGAAAAATATGCAGGATGCTGGCCAATGATTAATGGTTTTGGTTCTCTTGGAAATCATAGCCCATTCCTAAGACATACTTATTAAAATAATTACCTGTATTTCTTCTAGAAGAATGAACTGAAGTATAGGCACCTCCCACTAGACCAGGTTGCCCAGGGCCTCGTCCAACCTCATCTTGAACACCTCCAGGGATGGAGCATCCACGGCTTCTCTTGGCAGTCTGTGCCAGTGCCTCATCACTCTCAGAGAAAAAAATAAAAATAAAAATAAAAATCTTCCTTATATCTAATCTAAACCTGCTCTCTTTAGATTTAAAGCCATTACTACTTGTCCTATGGCTACACTCCCTGACAGTCCCTCTCCAGCTTTCCTGTAGGCCCCCCTTAGGCACTGAAGGACACTGTAAGGTCCAACTCTCTCAGCCTGCCTTCATAGGAGAGCCCCTTGATCATCTTTGTGGGTCTCCTCTAGACTCACTCTAACAGATCCATGCCCTTCTTGTGCTGGGGTCCCCAGATCTGAACACAGGACTCCAGGTGAGGTCTCACAAGAGCAGAGAAGAGAGGTACAATTACCTCCCTTGGCCTGCTGGCCAGGCTTCTTGATTCGGCATGGGATATGGCTGGCTTTCTGGGCTGCAAGTGCACATTGTCATCGAGCTTCTCATCAACCAACACCCTCAGGTCCTTCTCACCAGGATTGCTCCCAGTTCATAATCCATCCAGCCTGGGGCAGAGTATGAACAGTAACACCTCTCTACAGAGCTGGGGGGAGCAGGGAATTTAGCCAGTTAAATCTATCAGGTCTTTTAGGCAGTTTTGATTTGGGTTGAACGGGCTCCAGAAACATGGGCCTTAGTCTCTTTTGTTTGAAAACTTTTATGGGCATATATAGAGAGATATAAAACACTACCAAAAACCAATTCTAAAAGAAAATAAGTTGCAACAATGCAAGTGGCAGTTTATGCTCTGTTCATGACTGATATTTCCATATAGTGCATTTGTGCGTCAAGTCTTCTGTGGCTTGTGTAAAGACAGTGCCTCTATCAATAGGTATTTTCAGTTTAGCAGTAGCTAATAGCTTAAAAATGTATGTGACATTCCCTTTTTAACTTGGATTTTGTTTCCTTCTGATTGTCAGAATTGAAGGTTATAGATGCAGGCCCTCTGTATTTTCCAGTGAAATTTGAAATAGAAGCTTAATGCCATGAAGTTCTTGTAGGCAGGCTCAGCAAAATACCAAAGAGTATGTGCTCAACATAGAACATGTTTTATTCTCATGGAAAAGACTTTGACACAAGCAGCATATCTGAAGATAAGAAAATCCTTGAATGCTTTGTTAAATAGGAGTCCATTTTCCTCAATGAATGCAAGCTCTAGCCATAAACAGCACAAGAAAATAATTCAGATTTTCCGTTCTGAGATAATGAAATTCTAAAACACAAGGTGTATACACAAAGAATGATTTATAATCTGGTCAGAATATAACCATTCAAGAGAAAAACTAAGCCTGATTCCAGAAAGACTGAAGGATGGATGTGAAACATAAAATATCCCAAGCTCCTTTAGATATTCTTTGTTTGTTTCAAAATGAATTTAATTCACAAGCTCCAGGTTTCTATAATTTAACTTGAACCTGCTGTGAAAACTAAGTAAATTAATGGTTTTGGCAGTGCTTTTACATTCCCATTTCTTCTTTTCTCTCATATGGTAGTTTGGTCTGACAAACTTGTCTTAAGGCTGTGAGAGTCAGGACCAGATCTGTCTTTGAAGTTGCTGGCATTTAAAATTGCTACCTTTTCTGATATGCCAGGACATTGAGTTAGAAGCCACTGTAATGATCATTTTCTTGAACATTAGTGGTTTGATATCACTAGATGATTAAAAAAAAAAAAAAAAAAAAAAAAGTGGAATGCTATGAAAAGCTGTTCACAGAAATTCTTCTGGAACACTTAACTGAAAGCTGTTTTAAGAAAATAAAAGCTTTCATGCACATACTGTATACATAACCAACAAAAGCACCAATGAATAAATGAGTTTAGCCCAAGATTGAATACCTTGTCATTACTAAGCTTATGCTACAACTTCATGGAAAGGTTTCTTTTAAATATTCATGTTGGCTACAAGGAATTTGAATGTTTATTAAAATATAAAAATAACTCAATCACTGTTCACTTTCTTGGTGATCTTGGAGGTCATTTTCAGGTCTTCACCTGATTATATTAAAGGTCTTTTTCAACGTAAGTGATTCTGTGATTCTATGGTACTTAACTTTTGAATTAGAAATGCCACTATGTATTAGAGGATCTCTTAATTTTCCTTTTCAAATACACATATTTAAAGAGAAAAAGTAAAGAGAAAACTTTTAAAAAAAGAAGGAAAGAATGCAGGCCATCCTAAAATGGGACAACTTACTCCAGCATCACTAAGGTTTTTGTTTCCTGTATGAATAAATAGGATCCTGGATGTCTGTGACTGTTCCTGGAGAAAGATTGTTTAAACAGCCTTTCTGCTCCTTACTACTTAGGATTTGTTTCTGTTTGTTGTTGAGAATAAAAGTTTTTTTTGTTGTTGTTGTTGTTGTTTTTTTTTTTTTAAAAAAAAGAGCTTGCCTTAAACTGGCTTCAAACATATGTCTTTGCATTTAAATCAATATATTTTTCCTAATACTTATCTGCCTTAATGAGGACTCACATTAGAGGGGATCCAAACTGAACTACCTTAGTAAGAGGGAAATTGACTGGCTTAGCAACATCTACAACACATCAATGAAAAAATAATAATAATAATAATAATAATAATCTAATACTATTAATACTAGGGAAAGTGAAAAGAAATTAAACTTGATTCTTCCAAGTCTGCCTTGCATCAGCAAAGCATCCACAAGATAACAAGGCTTTTTTTTTTAATAACTTGTTATTAAGTATTCAGACACAGAGAAATTATTTATAATTAATGTAGTATTGGTCAGCCACCCTAATGGAGTTCCATTATCGTCTCATTTGTTTCAGCTGTTGACGTAGTAGGTACATATACTGCAGTGAAGACAGCAAGAGGTATTTACCACTAGAAACCAAAACATGGAAAGATCCAGTATTTACAAACCAAAGTAATTTAAAGTCACTCTGCCCCCAACATAAACTACTTATCTCCCAGCAAGCAGATCTGGAGCAAGCTGTCGGTCTGAGATGCAACAAAGACAAAGATATTCTTTAACTTGATCTCAGCTGAATTGACAGACCAACACCCACATCAGTGCTCCCTCAGCCCCCAACCTGTCCGTTTATTAATGCCATATAGGGAATGGGGCTTTCACTATTGCAGTCAAAACAAGAAGTTTAATAGTTTTATTTCTATTGTGTGGCAGGCAGACAATATTTCTTTCAGAGTTAATCCACTAGGACATTGCTTCCCTACTCCCAGCACTGTTTTTCTTCTCTGCCCGCGCAAGCCCTTCTCTGCTGGCTGTATTTACATTTGTAATGTGGCTTGGAGCAGCTGTGTGGTTTTGAAGTCAATTCCTTCATTGTCCTTGCTAACCACATTGCTTCAGTTTATCAGGTGGTTATGGAGTGTAAACTGGTAAACACTGGGTGTACTCTGACTCAAGAGAAACAAACAAAACTTACTATTATGTGAATTCCCTGAATTGCAAGTCAGACTGAGCACAAACCACTCCAATCTGCTGGCCTTCATCTACTGCATTTAATTAATTAACATGGACACAGACGTTACAGCACTGAAATCCTATCAGAAATCTTTCAAAGGAATCGTAACATTTACTTTATATGCATAGTCTCAGCAAAGCTACAAAGATACATCTTATACTATACAGAAAAAGTAAAAGTACCATTTGGTTTTCCTGCCCTGAAACATTAAGGTATATATGTAGACAAGGTTTTGTTAATGCATGTTCAGGGCCCCATTATGAAAGCTTTATTCACAAAAGCAATCCTTATCCCTTCCTATAAGCATCAGGGAGGTCACATGATTCTTTTTTGAAGGAGGATCTCTTATATAAATTAAATGACTTGATCTTACTATAGCTAGCAATTATAAAGCTTACCTTTTTTAACTACTTTTAAAAATGTTAATGAGCTTCACTATATGAAGTCACTAGAGAATGAAAAATTTTCACAGAAGCACTCCTACAGTAAGAACAACTAATCTGGATCCCACTGGCTTCCATTTCAGAAGTGATTACTCTGCAGCTTTACTGCAAATGGATACTTTGCAACAACAAAGCTGAACATTTGCACTTTTTTGAAGTGCAATTGTGAAAACAGAACTGAAGAGATATTTTGTGTACCTCACTTGGAGCCTCTGTTTTGGTTAAATTTTATTTATTTTTGGCTTACCTCTTTGAGAGGCAGGAAGAAGTAAAGGAGACAAGGTTGTAACACACTGAAGGATGGGAACAATGGAAGAGGAAGTTCAGTTCTAAAGGGCGACATTTGTAGCCCTGAGCTACATGCATGACCTTATGGCTGCTATACTGCCCCTGAAGGGTAACGCAGCAACAGCATGTATGCCACCGCTCTGCTGTCTGACTTCATGTCCAGCTAGTGCTGCATAAATAAGTATATTTCTGTCATCCAGCAAACATACTCCAGCTATCTCAAGCAAGCCTTAGACTGTCTAATTTAACAAATGAATACTTCTTAGGCTAGTGTTTTAAACGTGCCATTACAGGCGCATTTTGCAGGTATCTCTTAGCTCCAGCCAAGCCTCCTGCGCAAACAGGAGAGCACTTTACTGACTCTAATGACAATGGCAACAGCCTCTTCCATATGAACCTGCTTCCCATCTCTAATAATAAGGTAGAAGGCGGCAGTACTCATTTACTCCTTATTCTCCTTCCCAACTCTTCCTCTTCCTAAGAAAGTTTCATAAAAATTCTTCCTAAAAGCAAAATGTTGCCTTCAGCAGCATTTTTCTATGTTAAACACAAACAAAACTGCCTCTTTCAGGATTCACATCCTAAATCCTATCTGTATAAAACCACGGTTTTGCAGAATACGAAGCTAGATCCCGTTACCTGAAAGATTCACTATTATGATAGTTTCTAAAAGAAATCATATGTATCCAGGCTGTAATTCTGCAGGTGAATTGCACTACTAGACAGCATCCCTCTGGCTACAGCATCACCTGACATCCTGAAAAAATTCCCATGCAGGACACGCAGTAAGATGACAATCATAAGTATGGCTTTTATGTTTTCTTCATTTTTACCCTGAATACCATGGTCTCCAATAGTAACACAGGCCACCTTGCTTATGTTTCAATGGAAGAAGTCAGAAAACTTACTGTATGATTAATTTTTCTTGTAATATGAGCTGATTCTCTGTCAATGTCTTTACCAGTGATCATTTCTCCCTTGCTGATAGTTGCCAAGATTTAACTGATGCTGCTACCAAAATGTGTCATCAAGCCCTCAACCTACTCTCTACCATAAGGGCCAATGAAAAAGGTTGAAAACCGGAAAAACTGTCCTGTCACGTATCGCCTATAGGATGCGTATTTCTGCTCGAGAGCAACTGCTACACTAAAGAAGCTTGAAAGGTGGAGTTGAAGGATCTGAATCTTACAAGGCATGAGTAGAAAAGACTCTTTTGTAACACATTAAAATTACTTGATTTTTTTTTTTGTGAACTATTTTACAAATTACCTTAAATATATTAATGATCGGCAACATATCTACACAAGAATGAATCATTTATTTAGAGAAGACAACATTAAACCAAAAAATACTACAGCTGTAAAAGTCTATATATCAACTCTGAAAGCCTATAAATGTATTTTTTTTTTTTTTAATATCCTTAATTTGGTAGAAACTCCAAAGAATCATGCCACATCATCACTAAAGTCTAAATGGGAATGTGAGTCACAGAGAATTTCAGCAAAAACAGCAAAGGTTTCAGAATAAGAACAACAAGAATATGCAATGTCCCCAGTCCAATCATGCAGAAGTACAGTGTGAGGAGAATCCTGCCCTATGATACTTCCAACAGTCAGCGATCAGGGTCTAAGAAGAATAAACCTGCTTGGAACAGGTTGCCCAGAGGGGCTGTGGAATCTCTGTGCTTTGAGATGCTCAGAAGCCCTTTGGACATGGTCTTAGGAGACCTGCTGTATGTGAGCCTGCTTGAATTGGACAAGATGACCTCCAGGGTTCCCTTCCAACCTCAACCGTTCTTTGATTCTGTGGCATATGTAGGAGGTGGAGGGCTTAGTTTTAACATTTACACATATGCAGATTACATACTATTATCTTGTGTCAGATTATATCCATCGACTTTTCCAATCTACTTGATAAACTTCATTTTGTTAGTTTGATGGATTTTTAAAGGGAAGGGAAAGAAGAGATGAAAAATAATTAACCTCAACTATAGCAGAAAATGTGGGTAATTCTGAGTGTCATTTTCTACCACTAGAGCAATCTTTCTGATTTCTAGATCCTGCAGTAAATATAACTGTACCAGTTTCAGAGTTTGGCAGAATGGCTGCCATACTATGTTTTTATACTTAGCTACTGACAAAAGTATCGAAAAGGAGAGGACTCAATCAAAACTATGGGAAAAACATTTTCCTAAAATTGTGGTATTTGGCAAATGTAGAAAATGCAATCATTAATCAGCAAGATGTATAATGAATGTGTATATTCTTTTTAAAGTTTTATTATAAATAAATTCATTTTCCAGAAATATACTCTTTGAAGTTAGTGTAAACTGGAAGACAAAGATGTTTTTTATTATGCTGTATTAGATGTTATGTTGTACAATGCTTCCTTGGAATCATACTGTTAAGTTTCAGTCACCTTCTCTGTTACATTTCTTCTAAGATACAAAGGGTTCACTGGTAGATGACAAAAACGATTAGAGGCATGAGAAAACTTCCCCCAAATGAAATTAGCATGTTAAGATTGAGATGTTTATAGATGAGACAAATAAGAGAAGACACAATAGAACTTTACAGAGTAACAAATGTTATAAAGGAGATAAATGGAGTGGAGATGCTCCTATTTGTCGCATTTCATAATAGAGGAAGAATGGTTACCTCAAAGGCACCAAATGCAACAAATTGAACAGATGAAGGGTAACTTTTCCCCCATATTGTACAACATAGCAGACTAAGGAGAAAAAGTAAATATAATTTTATTAAGGAGTATTAAATATAAGATTTAAAATTGAAAATGAAAAACATGAACCTTCTGAAACAATAACCAAAGACATTAAATACTCTTCATATGATTTGAAAATTTGGCTTCCATTTTCATTTAGCAAAAAGCAGATTAACTGAACTCATTTCTGAACAACAACAACAAAAAAACAAAAACAACAAAAAAAAACATTTATCTTATTTCGCTTAGAAGGAATTGATATTTTTCCATGAAAAAATGTTTGCTCAGATTTATCTCCTAGACAAAATTTAACAAACTGTTACACATCATAAAACATATGAAACCTGATGGAACTGAGTAACAGTTAAAAATAGTTCTGTCAACATTTTTTTCTTCTAAAGAAAAAAACAGTTTCCACTATTACTGTGATCAAGAGGAGAAACACAAATAAGAATTAGATATTTTTGTGGTTAGTTATAAAAACAGGGGCTTTAGGTAAGAAAACAACAAGCCTTATTTAATCTCACTTAGCTTTGTCTAGTAACCAGATTAATTAGAATATGTAACTAATAGCGGTAGTTCTTATTTTAGCTTATACACATCTGAATGTTGTGCTATTATTATTTGGTTTCCAGAGAATTAGAATTTGTTTTGTAGTAAGGAAAAGGACACAGGACAGAGCATAATGTATCAGCTAGTGAGAAGAAAGGTAAGATATCTAAGGGTTGTTAAAATTCAACCTCAGTCACTAACTTGATTTAAGCATGGGAAAGTAGGTTAACTATAAAAATGAAAAAGTAACCTTCAAGAGAAAAAATGCAAAATGAGCTACAGCTTTTTTTTTTTTTTCCCCACTTCTTGAGAATTCTGTGAAGAATGCAGATTTACAAGAAAAAACACATCTTGCTTTTCATTAATAGAGAAACTAAACTTACTTAAAATTGACTAAGTGAAATGACTCATTTTTTCAATATGAGCAATTTACTAAGTTCATTAAAGATTATTTTGAAATGGTCAAAACCAACAGAATTGTTTTATTTAGCATAAAAGGGAAAACATTAACTTGGCTAATAAATAATTTTTACCAACTGTTCCAGCTGACAACCAAACACAGAAGCAAGCACTAAGCACCCAAGACTCCAATTTTCTTCCACTACAAATTTCTAATGCTCTCTAGCCCCTTTTTAATGTTGTCATTAACAGCATGTTATGCCTTTAACTGAGCGTGGTTCCACTTTGTTTTGACTATCCTGTCATTATTAATTCATTTGGAATCTGCTGGAGTAATACTGATCATAATGAATTCATTTTATATTAATGTGCATGCCATATTCATTATCATGGGGATTTCCACTATAATTTTGCCTGAATGAAAACAAAACTAATTGCAAAAACAATTTGTTTGGTGTGATAATATATTAGAAGGAAATAACCCACCTTTTTTTTTTTTTTTCTTTTCTTTCTTCCCAGCACAAAGTGACATTTAGGCACCCTGTTCCTCTGCAGATTCCTTCAAAAACATTTTTCTTAACCACATTTGAGCAACTGTAGTAATCTGCACATTAAGGCTTGCTTTGTCAGAGACACCCAGTATAAACATCCAGTCCTGCGTGTAGTCCTCTTGACTTCAGTGGGGCAACTCTCACACATAGAATTCCAGTGAATTTTGTTTTCTTACCTAGTCAATATGGATTTTTTTCTGCAGACAGAATCATGGACTTCTGATTATTGCTGGTACATAGACTGTGGTCCTGACTAGTTGCCTGCTTTCCCTTGTGCTTCCTCACCTTGCATTAGTGGCAAAGAAACAAACAAACATTGCTGAAATCATGGCATATATTACAGAGAAGTTAACCTCAAACCTTGCAAGCCCACTGCCACAACTAAGCATGGAACACCCATTCACCTAATAACTGACATTGCTTTCTCCAAATATTGTTTTTTGAACGAAGAACATTTCTTTGCTACCTCTCCTTCACACAGAAATCCAGAAAACTTTTGGCTGGGTGGGATGCCTGAAGGTCCCTAGTCCAATAACCTGCTCAAAGTAGGGCTACCTTCAAAGACAGGTCACATTGCTCAGTATCTTGCACTGTTACTTCTGAGTTTCTCCATGTAGGGAGAAATCCACATCCCTGGGCATCTGCTCCAGCGCTTAAACACTCATGCTCCTCTAGCAAAGAAGCCCTGTTACAAACAGGACAGTCGTTAGACTTTCAACTGGTTTTATTCAATACTAAGGTTCAGCATGAAAATGCAGAAACGCCCATCTCTTTTTGTACCCCAACTGTTTTTTTCATTTTGATTATTATTATTATTATTATTCTTTCAGAAAGAAACTCGGCAGAAAGTTTCCCTACAGTAAGGCCACAGCCTATCTCTGCTGGTGTGGAGTTCCACTTCTTGACTAAAAACTTATTTTAACTAGTAATGAGCAAGCTTGATATCATCTAGATTTTTCATTCAGATAAAAAGTACTTAAAAGTATGACCTTTTCTGATCTGTGTAGGTGAGCTCAAAAACTTGCAGGAACAGCATTTTGTACACAGCTTTTTGCGCAGAGGAAGGATAGATCTCCCACTGATTCTATCTTACAAATATGAAATGGAGAAGTGAGAGAAGTAAGTGCTCCAAAAATAACAGCTCCCTGCCACCCACAACCCCCCCCAGTTTATTATGTTAATTTTAAAACTAGTTTGACTTATGGCAAAGCACAAGAATGCTCATTGCTCAGCATTCCCACTTACACTGGATCAAATACACCACTACTACACAATTGAAATGCTGTTAAATTAAAACTGTTGCAGAACTTGTGCTCACAGAAAATTCAAAAAAACAACAAAAGCCAATCTAAAACTGGACTGAATACCATTTGCTGAGCTCCTATCCATGATTTATTTTTAAAAGCTAAAATGCATTTCTGTAGCTGCTCAATGTGTGGATCACAGCACATAGTATGTGTCCTTTTAAGATTGCAAAGATCTCTGAAATCTTCTCTTCTCAGTCTGTATTATGCCATTTCTTTCCCACCAGCCCTCTACTTGTATTGACATGAACAGATATGCTTATGCCTGCCTCTACCATCAATTTATACATGCACTGCAGGGCATGAGTGGTATGACACTTTTCCCTGGGAAATTTTTGATTTTCATCACCATCGTATGATTTTCTGTGCACATGATTTGCCTGGTTCCAGCTGTTACAGTTTCAGCTGTCAGCATCATGGTCATCATGGGTAACAGGGCATTTGTCATGCTAAAAAGACTTTTCCCAAAAACGTGGGGTCCTTGAGGATAACATCTCCTTTAGCTACTTACTGTATAGGACTTCTCTGAACTAACCAAGCACTTTATGAAAACGTTTAAGGTTCCCATCATTTAACATCATTTGCTTTTTAACTGAAGTAATCCCCCTGAGGTCATGGGTGGCTTCACCAAAAAACTCTGCCTGAGTGGAGGCAGCATGAACTCTGCTTGCTAATACAAAGAATTAACATATTTTCCAATGAGAAGTTAAAAACTTAAGTACTCAGAAAGACTTTGGATTTTAGGTTCACGAAAATAGGCAATTTCAAATGATGAGGATGAAGTGCTTACACTCAAAAAAAAAAAGGGGGGGGGGGGGAACACACATCAAGTACAGGGGGGGGGGAAGACAGATGAAGTACATGTTCCATCTCCACTTAGTCTTTATTTAAAATGTCTGTTTTAACAACAGCTGTCCTTCATAAATTATTTTAGTGCTAGCTATTTTTGCCATCATTTAAAAAAAATGATGTGGATTGCTGCTGTTATTGATCCCCTACAGAGCTACCATTAGGATGTGGCCTCTTTTATATAAAGTTGTTGCAAAACATAAGCACTGGGAGGATGAATTTACAGATAAGTAGATACCATTAACATTGAAAAACTTCCTTTGAGACAAAAAGGCTCACAAGCAGCAATGCAAATTTTAACTATTAACCAGCAGAGAATTAAAGTACATTTCAGAATCAGATCCCTGGCAAAGCTGTAGAAGTTTCCCATCACAAGCAGCATGAAAATGACAGCAGTGGCTGGCTAATGCCTATGAAAAACCTAGGTCTTGTTGCCCTGGCTATATATGAGTGCAGCAGTATACACACTTTTAGATCAGGAGTTTTGAGCATCAGTCAATCTTGATTTACACCAGAAACAGATCACTGGGAATTCTGAAGGGAACTTTAACAGAAAACAGACAGATGTATTTATAACAAAATTGGAAAATAAAATAAAATCAAGGGCTTTACAGTACAAACCTTATATCTGTCTTTGCTTTACAGTCTACCCTTAGTTTAGGCACATTGCTGCAAAGTAATTTCACCCAGAATGAAAAATCTTTACCTCTTACCACAAGTGGATACTTCCATGTAAAGCTAATTCTAATCTAAACTTTGGCAAACAAGCCTATTTACTGTTAATGCAATCCCCCAAAATAAAATGAAGACAATCAAGGAGATTAAAACATTGGTATCCACATGCAAAGCTATATCCAATGATGCATTTCATGCACAGCCCAATATGCCATTGACAAGCTCTCGGCCTCCTCCATTCTACGGCAAAGTCATTCTTAATCCCAACATAAACCAGCCCATACTGCATTTAAGCAATTACTCAGATTCAAGGGCCTGACCTCTACTGTGTCAGATCACGCATCTCTGAATGCAATCATCTTAACTGGCTTAGAGGAACTTTAGTATTTAGAAAGCATGAACAGGGGTTGTGCACAGATTTGTTTGTTGTTTTTTGATAAGAATAGATTTAGATTAGATATTAGGAAGAATTTTTTTACTCTGAGGGTGTTGAGGCAGTGGCACAGGTTGCCAAGAGAAGCTGTGGATGCCCCATCATTGGAGGGGTTCAAGGCCAGGTTGGATGAGGCTTTGGGCAACCTGGTCTAGTAGGTGTCCCTACCCACAGCAGGAGACTGGAATCAGATGGCCTTCAAACCATTCTATGATTCTGTGATTTTAATTTAGGAAGTTGGGCCCAAGCTTTTCCAACCCAGCCCCCTTGTTCAGAGCAGCCAGCATTGAAATATACAGCTTGAGGAATGGCCAAAGGTTATAAATATTAAAAACTTACATTCAGAAAACCCTAACTCCACTAGAGTACATACTGCAAGAAATTGAAGCCACCCAATAAAGGATTTGAGCTGGTGTTACTCAAAATCCTTCAGCTGAGACTATTTAAGTTGATCAATTTCCCAGTAAAAACAAGAAAACAAAAAACAACGAGTACTCCTACTATGAGTTAAAGCAACAAGTCCATTTCTTCGTTTCTCTCCTAAATTAATTTCTCCCTCCCAGCCTTCAGCTGTTGCATCGTTTGGAGATAGCCTATCCACCATCCATATCAGAAAGGGCAGCTCACTCATGCTCATTGAGTTGGTGTCCTGCAGCCTTGGGCTATTGGTAGGTTTCAGAAGCAGCCAAGAGCATGGATAGCATACAAAACTATAAGCCTAGGTTCTGGGTCAGGCATTCACCCAAATACTTCATATTTCAAGATATTAAAATACAATATTACAAATATTTACTATTCTCACATAGAGTTTCATTCAATTTCAGAACAAGAATCTGACTATTTCAGAATACCACAGTAAAAAGATAGCTTTTCAGTTTCAGGTGGCCCACACAGCATGCTCTTCCACAGCTACAGACTCCGCAGTTCTGGGGTTGTTCACTGAGGCATCTGCCTTGCGTAGCTGAGGAGTTACAAAAGAGGACCAGAGGGATATCAGTCAAGTTTATGACAGGAGCTCACACTCCTGGTATGCTTCCTCCAGATCCATCTGCATGCTGTCCAGATTGTGATAAACCAAAAGCTTTTCTGAGTATAAACACATCCAGGTTAAACAACAAGACAGTACTTGTGATTTAGATCAGAAGAGAACTCCTAAGGCAGGGCCCTAAATATGCACAGCTGAAGGCACAATGCTTCATTCAAATCAGGGCTTGATCCAAATTCTCAAATAGTAAGCATTGTCATCAGATGAGCTTATCAAAGGAATTAGTACCTTAATTAGCACCTTGCTACTTTTATGTTTTGAATTTTTTTTTTTTTTCAGAACAATAAATTAATGCATTTTTAAAGGATAAACTTAAGTTTTACTACAGGTATCTCAGTCCGGTAGAAAGGATGATTGCTCAGTTCACATGGTGAAGTTATATGACTTACATTATGCAGAAGGTCAGACCAAATCTTCAAAGAGGTTTCTTTCTCTACAAAAATCAATAATTCTATTGGCCTCTAAGGCAAACAATAGAAGTGCATGCGAAAGGCAAACACCTCTTTAACTTTTGAATAATTTATTTAAAAATTATTCCATCTTCAGGTGAATGCCTTTGTGAAGCTTAAAATGTGCAATTTCTGTGCATGTGTGTTAGAAATTGGGAGAAAACGAAAAATGAATTTAGGGAAAACAGTAATTTTGAGATCTTTAACAAGAAAGTCCCTAAAAAAAAAAAAAAGAAAAAGAAAAAAAAAAGCTATCAAAGTGCTTGCATTTTTTTCAATGAACTAAGAGACTCAGATATTCCCCAAACAATTGCCAAATTTTTCAAAGACAATGAAAAATAAATTAAAAAAAAAATAAAAAAAAAAAAAAAAAAAAAACACAAAGAATGCTATAATACCAATGCACAAGTCTGTGTCACATTAATACCTAAAAGCACAGGTCAAAGAAAGATATGTTGGATTAATTATCCTAATCAACAGAACATTTGTATTGCACATTTAAAGTATTTTTGTTTACATAAGATACTCAATGCCTTCAATTTTTCTATCAAAGAATTACAGAATTTCCTTGAGTGCTATACAACTTGCAATTCAATTTAGATCTAGCTTATAAAGAAATTCATAGAGGCATAATTACACTGTACTATTCGCTATTGCTTTCTGTGTTGTAATTGATGTTTCCTGGATAAATTCATGTCATACAACATGTAGAAAACCCAATTAACATCCAAAAGATTGAAAAAGAATGTTTAGTCATTGAATGCATTAAGAAAATAATCCAGTGCACTAGCTGTGTAATTTAATGTTAAAATTCCTTTGTTGCCTTCTCTTGTTCTCCTCTCTTATCACTGCATTTACCAAGCCTATAAGGAAAAACAGGCATAGTCTGATAAATTCTAAAATGTTAAATATAAAAAATTACTGTTGTCAGCTATATTGTATTTCCTATGTCTTACATGGCAAAGGATGAACATAGCCCCACAGGAATCCTTTCTGGTGACTAAGGCCGCAGAGATGAGCATACAGCATCATATTTTGTACTCAACCCTTCTTTCAGCAGTTGTAAGTGATAGAACTGTGATCTGGTTTTGTGATGTTTTGAAGACAAGGTCCTAAGAGATTTTTATGGACAGAGTTCGTGAACTCAAGCTGATCTCAATCTGAATCCCAAGCTGATCTCAGCCTCATCTCACTCTGATATCAAGACCTTAGGGTTTCTCTCAATATACAGATTTCATTGGAATTGATTTAAAACATTGGGATTTTATTTATTTGTTAATGAGTTCAAGACACATTAAGAATGCCAATTCCAGCTTAGTGAAAGTTCAGTTTTAATTTAGTCAGTAATTTTGTTTTTTTTGTAAAAACAAACACAAAACACACTAAGTTGAACCTTAGTCCTGTCACAGACTTGCATTTTGACTTTTATTTTCAACAGATTCATTTTTCTGTCTGCAGACAGCCTTGCCTTAACTCCATGTATTCCATGGTGATTTATGACGCTTGCTAATGAGATCAAGAAAATAAATGCTAGGGAGCTGGAATCCAGATGGTATCTCAGCTCCACCTCATAACACTCTGCTGTATTTGGGATAGCATTCCAGCATTCTTTAATTTTTATTATGACTGTGAGCTCTAATTCAGGCTCCCTGTGCTCAGCTGTGCTTTTTGTTTCCTCATATTGACCAAGAAGTGTGGGGGGAGGAAGCAGAGGAAAAAAAAAAAAAATAAGGGCTTGACCCCTCCACAAACTGCATTGGTGGACAACTCTGATGAATACACGCAAAGGATTCTCAACACTAAGTATGTGATTAATATTTGTCGTGTTGTGCAGCCATTAAAACAAATCTGACTCGCTTCCTCAGTTCTGTATTAGTTTGCTGTAGTGACAGTAGTTGCAAGCCTTAGGAACATTACAGACAATAGTCAGACATGAAGAGAGGAGGCACAGTTCTGCACAATTTGGTAACAAGGTGTCTTTTGTCCATAATACTCTAATAGACAAGAATTTCACTTGAAATTCTGTGTGCATTTATCTAAAATTAGGGAAAAAAATAATTCAAAACATCAATGGTCAGATTATTTGAACATTTAACTGGAATAAAACGTTTACAGATTTGGACCAAACTCAGGACCAATCAATATAATCATTAGCCAATTCATTCACACAGGCATGTAGAGCCCAGCGTATATATTTCTGCAGATCAAGAATGGGCTTCAGAATAAAACTAGAAGTAAACATATAATGGTGATATAAAACAGTCTAAGAGAAACAGGGAAGTGGAGGTAAATGGTGAAGAGTCATGAATTGGACATTGTCATAACAGTCTTTGCTCTGAGGGGATAACTAAAATATTCAATGGTAGAAGTCCTTTTAACTTGCATGATGAATACTTATGCTTGTCTAAAAGTCTCGGTGGCATGCTACCCACAGCAAACAAGACAGTGATGGTGGAGTCCTCCCTTTTTTTGCAAGTCAAACAATATGAAGAATTATCTGTCTCCCAGAGCCCTTTTTTTTAATCAACATGTTTCTGTAGACTCCCTGATTTTGTCCATTTCACATCTAGTCAATTTTTAAAGGACAACACATACATATTATGCTAATATACATCACAGATATCCATGTAAAAGAAACAGATACTGGATAGCTCAGTTTATGGAGAAGTTAGATTGTATAGGTATTTCTGTAAGGGCATTCTAAATCCAGGCTCAACCATTTATTATATCATGTGCATTTTCATGCTCTTTGCAAGGGTGTTGCAAAGATATAGTCATTAACAATTTAAGATATCATATTATGGTAAAGAAAGCTATAGGAAGCACTAAAAACAGATGGGAACTTGGGACTTGAAGTCCAAAGATGCTGAGCATGTTCACTTCTCTGAAAATAAACAGTGTTTGGAGTGTTCAAAAGCTGGCCAGCAGCTGTCTCAAATTACTGATCCAAAAATTGAAATATGCAGAATAAATATGTATTTTAAAAGTTCCTGGTCTAAAATGAGCTATGTGAAATCAATCACATTTTATTCATCTTTGATGATAACATTTTATGGTTCAAAATTTCAGCCTATGCTTTTAAATTTAAAAAAGTTATTAGAGCTGTGGAAAAATAACAACCAAACCATGTGAAAATATATAAGCAACAACAATATGGGGCTGCAGTCAACCTCTGCAGCCAGTTTAAGAAAGCCAAATTAAACCTATTTTATTTCAAACCATTTCTTGTTTGTTGTATGACAGACTACGTCAAAAGCACAGAACCATGTCATTTAACAGTCTCTTCTTCTTTTCAGTTAAAGAAGCTTGCTCTCTATTTCCCCCAAAATTGCCTTGTGAGTGTGCTATACGGTGAACTACCCATTTCCCAGCATGCTCAAAGATGACAATGTGATGCGTCACTCCAAGCCAAGGGAACATAATGGGCTTACTCATCCTCCCAGGAATGTAGTATGCCATTCATGTCTGCTATCTGGGGGAGAACTACTGCTCTTCTACCTTCTGACTATAGTTACCCCTACAACATGAGCTAGATTGACAATATGTAATATCAGTGCATTGAAGTTTGAATCACAGACAGTCTTGACCTCCCCCTCCAAGACTCAAGTTCGTTGTGGCAGTGAGGCCATGTGGCTTTTTTTTTGTGGCTTAGACAAATAGCACGAAGGTGAGTGATGTCAGATTGCAACTTCAAGTTTCATTTCTAATGAAGAAAATTGTGATTTTTATTTTCAAGACTAGCAGGAAAAAAAAAAAAAAAAGCATTTTGATACACTTGTATGTCTCAGGTCTATGGCCCTAAATACATATATACTGAGCCTCCCTTTTAATTTAACCCTAGGAGTTCATCTGAATACAACTGCCTCAAAGCTAAGACTCAAGAACTGGGATAAGCTTGTATGGTAGTACAATAGATCTCTGAAAGCATTCAGTAAGTAGTTTCTCCTTTTAGGACTTGAAGTTCATAGAGTTTATCTTCTGGGTGGAATTTGAATGAGAATTGTGTATTTTTCCCTGTTTCAACCTCTTATTTCCTGTAACAGAAGGTTTGTCCTAAAACTATTTTCCAGTGACTAAGGAACTGAAGTCACATACAAAGTGAAACCTTTACCATTTCAGTCCACAAACAAGTGGTTCATCCCTTTACTTTGTACTACAGTTGGAATTTTGTGGCATAAGAACACACCTAGCAGGAAAGTAAATTGAAAAGGAACATCTTTTAGGCATTGCTGAGATATTCCAATATGATAATGTGATAACCTAATAACCTTCAACCTAATAATATTAGCTTGCAGTGACTGACTAGGTCAAACAGTACAGTTTATTTTCTATTTCTGCCGTAACAATGGAATGGGCTGAGCAAACCATAAAGGGGAAAAACTCACCATGTTAATCACCAAAGCCTTACAGTAATCCCTAGGGCTGATTAGCTTTCAGTCACTTTCCAAATCATTTGACGATCTCTAATAAGATTAAGCCAGGCTTCTTTTCTTCTCATCATCATTCAAAAGGTCACATTGACTATTCACCTCTCTAACATTATAATTCACAGTGACTTTAAATGAGTTGTGGAACCAGCTTTAGATAAATCTCACCAACAACATCTGAGCCATGTACAGTCAGTGAATTATCACAGACTACGTGAGTGGTCATATTAGTACCACTTATTAGGACCTGATTATAATCTCTTACCCACATGAAATCGCTGCTTATCCAAGTCACAGGACTGAACACTTATTACTAACAAGAACTGGGTCCCAAATATTATAAGTATGTGAATGCTAACTATTATTGTTTCTTCTCCCTTAACAGCATCATAGTAAAAAGAATATTATTTATTTCCAGCATACTGAAATGACATGACAGTGACTAAACCTGAAATACCTGACATGACAGTGACTAAAACTGAAATAGTTTGCCTTTCTGAAAATTGTACAGGTTCTGTGGATCCTGATCTTTACGGCAAAGGAAGTTCTGCTGAACATAACTTTTCACAATTCAGTGACTGATTTCTGTAAACATGCCTCTAACTATTGTCAAAAGAGTCACTTCATTTATGGATGTTCATGACCTTTTGGGTGCAGGACATACCTTTTTTCTTTGCTTAAAGCAGGTATGCATGTCAGTGGAAAACTATTTAAAACATTTAAAACTTTTTAAAATTTCTTAATAACAATAAATAGGCAGATATTACCTAATGCTATCCAAGTATGGCCTTGAACAGCAATATATGACTTCCAGTACAAAAACAGTAACTCACTGAATAATGTTTCCAAATCAGGGTGTATCACATACCAAAATCATTATAGGACCAAGTCTAGCTCTTCTGTATGTTACCAAACAGGGCTTAAAAAAGCACTTGGAGAAATATTTGGAAGATAAGAGAGAATCATAAACATTACATTTTAAACCTGTCCCAGCAGCAGTCATTTAAGCCAGAAGTACCCACACCTGCACAAACACTGTAGAGTTGGCCTTAACTAGGAAGCATGCACTATTATATCTAATCGTTATATTGTATTGACAATTAGCATCTTCCATGTTAATTTAAATGCATTTATTTATATATATATATATACATTTTAAAATCACAATCAAAACCTCTATCCATATGTTTGGCTAAAACATCTGAGCAGCAAAGCAACATCCTCAGGAAAAAATGTCTCCACAGGGTATCAGACTCATTAATCCTCAAAACATAAATAAAGCTTTCAGGGTAGATGATGAACAATTGTATCAAACAAACAATTGGACCCCTGTATATCAGCTAAGAAGAATTTCATGTCTTCTCTTAATCTTGCCAAGCTATTGCTAGATAAGAACAGGGTGTTAGATTCACCTGTTACCATTTCTGTAATTCATGATGTTATCAAAATTGTTTTCTCCTATGAAAGCACCTGGATGAGACAGCTTTATATCCCATTTCTGAAGGCTTTTTGTTGTTTTATTTTATTCGTTTTGTCCTGAACATCTGCTTAGGATATTCATTCCCTCTCACAAAATAAGTAACTAACGTTGTTTTGAGTTTGAACATCATTCTTAAGAACAGAAAAGGCAATTTATAGTCTCATTATATCTGATATTAATACTCATACTAGGCATAAAAGAGAAGTGAGCACATTTAGTTTATCACAAATCCATCCTCGAGAAAATAGCTTTGACCTAATGGTGGCTGTTCCCATTTAGTAAACTGAAAAAGGAAAACGCTGAATAGATATATCTAGGCTGCATTTCTACCACTGCCTGCCTGCTTTGTAGTGGTGGGCATCAACTACCACCTATTTTGATGACACCAATGACCAGAAAAAATGTTGTTACAATATGCTGTACACAACACAGAGAAGTTTCATTGTAATGGGATTTTAATGGGTCAGAATATATTAGTTTAATTCCAGGGTTTGTTAGCAGCTGCAGGTGTAACACATATGACGAAGATCAGATGACAGCTGTGCTTACTGTAGAAGTTGATTCATGGTTCATTTTCAGGTTTTTATAACTAACAGCTTTCCCATGAAAGATTCTCCTTGACTAGAAGGAAAGCGATTTTGTCCCATTAATTACAGGACTGTAAAGGAGAGACCAGCAGAGAACTATTAAAAGAAGTTCCTCTTCCTTTTATCTGCCTGTCTTGGCCACTGTTGAAAGCTCTCATGTCTCAGTCTCTCCAATGCATATGGTTTATTTTTGTCCTGGTTTATTATGAATGCAGTCAGTGGAGTTAAGATGGCAATCACAAGTCACTTGAGTTAAAACTTCAGTAATAATTTACATTTTTTCTGAACAATTATAATACAACTTAATTATAGTTCTCAGCTACGGTCTGTCAGAGAGTATCATGGTCCTGTTGAGTACCAGCACTATTATTTTTAAAGCATATGAAACTTTTTAAAGGTTTGAATTTGATAGGTATTTTGGTTCCATATTAAGAAGTGGTTTAGTTCATAAGCCATTAAAAAAATTTAGGAACATTACCAAATGCAAAGCAGCCTCAGCCTACGCTTCTTGCTCATTCTTACAACAGGTGATCTAGAGCTGCACAGCGTGACTGACAGCACACCATCCACTCAGCAACTTCCATCATCCCTCAGGCACAGTACAGAGAACAAGTAGAAACTGCTCAACTTCTTAACCATTCATGCTGCATGTTCACTCACCCCCAGCATATGAGCAGCCATACCTGTGTAAGCGTTCAGCCCTGTGTATCCCCCACTGGGGGATGAGTAAGCTCGGCCAGCTGCACAGATTTAGGAGGAAATGACCTTACACAGCTGGAAGGACAAACGGCTGCCAGCTGTGGTAACAACACACAACATGAGCAACTCCATGACACCTCTGTCTGAAGAGGATCATGCTGGCAGGGGACAGAGTAATGTTACGCATAGTGTGAAAGGGAGCACCACCTGGCATTTTATTCAAAGAAGAATAGAAAGCCATGGAGACTCTAGCACCCACAGCAGAAAATATGTACTTATATACATATAGATATATAAAATCACCCCAGATCCCTATGGTTATTCTTTGGATGAAAATCTAATGATGTGTTTTCTATTTTAAGCCAGCAGAAAATTTGCAGTCAGTCTGTAGCACCATTCTTTTGCTTCACTTTGCAAGACATGTAAATGGTTTTCCTAATTTCATATTCTAATACTGTTCTGAGGTAGTTGTACTCCCCATACCAGCAGGTATGTATTCAGCATTATACTGTGTATTTGAAAGTGCAAGCATTTGTGTGCATAAGAGTATCATCACAGTGTTGTTTTACACAGATGTGTAAAAATCTTGAGACTTTTGTTACTCAAAAGCATTTACATTATGCTATCTTTAGAATTTTATGGACTGATTTTTAATTGTTCTTTCTTTTCCACTATTTCTATGAGTGAAATTTCTGGAGTCCACAAGCTTTATATCCAGCATGGAAGCTATAGTATGACAGAGAGCATGGCACACCATCAATTACTTAAAAATAAAAGTACAAAATTGTATTTAGCAAAAGCACAGCAGCCTCTTTCCTTACTAGCTCCCTAATGACCACAATGGGATGAAGCAAGGAAGAGATTTATGCAGAGCCTTGCAGAAAGATTATGACAGAAATGGTGATTACTCCTACTGATGTCAGTGCTGCCCAAGGATCATTTAGCTCTGGGGTCACCACTCCTGATGTAGACACTGTGACTTCAGAGCCAGAAGCTATTGGTAGTTTGGAAAACATTAGTTATGGTGGGGGGACACACAAGGATGTAAATTAATGATTTAACGTTATTACCAGCTGGGGATTATACATAAGTAGAACTCAGTGACTGGAAATGTGGTGCAATTGCTGCAGCATTAACTTTCATGGATACCGCACAATATTCTCTGTGCAGGATAATATAATATGTAACCACAATAACATGCTACTGCAATGGTAGAGCTTTCCAAATAAGGTCAAACCTTCTACCTGACACATTCATTTTTAATTATTACTCCTTACCCTGTGTTAAATATTTAAAACATACAGAGCCTGTGGAAATTATCTTACTGGTCTGTGGGTTCAGTTTTTTTGTTTTTAAATCAGAAAGGTAGTACAGCTTTAAAGTAGCAATAAATGCTAACACATGTAACTGCTTCTGGCAAAATATATTTTTGCCTTTGAGACAATGAAAGGCATTTAAGTTTACAGAATTCTGCTTTTAGCTGCAATTTTTGCTGTTCCTTCTCATTCCAACAACAGTTTCCCATCTTGAGCACTCAGCAGAGCATTTCCTTGCCCAGGGGAAGACTTTTCACGCAAGGACATAAAAAAGATATGTATTTCTCTTCAGACGACAATACCACGTCCATTCCCTTGAATTAGGAATGCAAAATAAAGGTGTGATCAGTGCCCTGTCAAATAGCCAAGGATGCATTCAGCTTCATCTCAGGATGCTGTTAGATAAATGGTCATTACTTGTGCCCGATCGAAGGCTTTGTGCACAGCATTCTTCAACACTGGACTCTGCCAAAGGCTCACCACATCTAAATGCAGCTCTCTGGAAAGCAGCACATGCATAGCTCTCCCCTTGGGAACTAAGATGAAACAACATATATCACTAGTCGGCTACATCATGTAATGCATCTCTAGAAGTTTGACCAATGCCACAAGCAGGGATGAACACAGTGATCTCCACAGTATAATGTCCACAGGCCCACATAGCAAAGTGAGACATTTAAAACCAGAAGAGCTTTGTATAATTTAGGTAGGATACCAACTAAAGTCTAACAGTTTGGGAACATAGCCTAAGATGAAAAACTTTCCTTCCTCAGCAGGTGTCACAACTAAGGAGCACATTTTAGTACACCTAGTACATCTGCATGTCCCAAGACATTATAGGATCTTTCTATTTATTTTACATATGTATATATAAATTATATATATATATGGATTTTATATATATATATATATATAAAAAACAAAATAAAAATTCTCCCTCTTTTCTAAGTCTCCTCTGCCTCCTACGTGGACAGAGTGCCTTTTTTCTGCAAGGCTGAGAACTGTTCCCAAACCTGCTGTGCCCTCCTCCCAATCAGTACGCACCAAAAATGATGGTCACAACATTGCTCTAAGCATATGCTACATTACTATGGGAACATGAATACCTAAGCATTATTTTAACTTTCAAATGAGAGAGTATAAAGTTCCACAAAAAAATAATTAACTGGTGACAATAGTGATCATGGAGAAGTCACTATGAAACTCAGCGTTAGACACAAATACATAGATTTGAAGAATATCAAAGTGGAAACCATTACAATTGTTTTATTACCTTTAGCGGCATTTTATTATGGTAAAGAGAGATCCCAAAGCTGCAGACCTTCTCTGTTAAGGGTTTTTTAAAATAGTTTTTATCTATTAGATAAAGGAAATAAAACAAATGCCACAGTAACAGGAAACAGGGAAACAAACATTTGTTTTTTAGCAAGACCCCATTTAAGACAGAACCTTTGCTATGTTAAAAAGCTTTGAGACATTAATTACATTCTGCCAACTTTGATGAAAGTCCTGCTTAATCATTTACTTGGAAAAGGAACTGCAATCTACCAGGCACCACTGTATCCCAGAGTGAAAGCCTGGTATTGTCAGGAAGCAAAGAGTTTCTAAAAATCACAACTCCAGACAGAGTTATCACAAAGCTTAAATCTTGTCTGTGGCTAAGGAGACTAATTACTGTAAACAAAGACAACTTTTAAGACATAGAAGTTAACATGGGTATAAAAGTTAATATATTTATAAAGAGGCATGCACAGAGAGATATAAAGGAAAACCAAAGAAAGTACCTAACACACTTCAAATTTTATCCTGATTGCTATCAGTTACAATAAAGCTGTTTATTTAAAACACTAAATACAGCTGTCATTTCAAATTGCCCTGACAAATTCAGATTATATTCAATAGATTTTTTTCAATGTCTGAATATTTCAGTTTAAGTATGCAGTGACAGTTACAATGGTAGAACAAGCTCCTCTTTGTCTATGCATGGTTTACCTCACTACAAATTTCTACTGTAATGCAGCATAACACTTTCCCAAATACACTGGTATTACATCCCCAAAAAGGGATGGAATTAATGGAGAAAATACTTGGTTTCAGCTTGTTAGAAAAAAAAAAAAAAAAAAAAAAAAAAAAGCAAAAGTTGATTTGAAAAAGACGTTTAACTAAGCCAGCACGAGCAAAAGAATTCAACATAAGGCCATTAGAAATTAGAAGAAAAGAATAAGGTAGAGGGTCATTGACGCATTTATTTGAAGAGTACCTTTGAAAGAATCCATATGTCTGAAAAGTTGTCAAAATACTTTGGTTTAATTACCAGTTTTAATTTTACATGAGCAGTAAACCATCAGAAGCTATTCATTTTGAACAGGATAAAACAGAAGGCATCAACTGATCAATTTTCAAGTTTTTAATTTTGGAGCTTAGTTCTTCCATTGACATGACAATTGGAAGAGAAAAGGATACAGTTTAAGATTTGGAAAAATAGCATGAACGGCAGAGTAACATGATTTCTTTAAATTATCCAATACCAGAACTATAGAAAAGAGAGCACTTCAGTGGTCTCCATTTTTTTTTCTCCTGCTGCACAATTTACTGCTACATTAATGTTAGTTTAAACATAACAGGTAGATAGTTCCCAGACAGTTGTTTTTCTCTTATTTTCCAAGGCAGTGTTATTTGGTCGACATTTCTAGTACTGTTAAAAAAATGCACCTGGAAGAAAGTTACAGCTGCAGAAATTCCTTAGGCAGCACTGAAACACCAAAATTTACCAACCATGAACCAGGAAACAGTATGATTTCCCTTACTCCAATATCTGTAAAAATAACTAGTGTATTCCTTCCGATCTTTATATATACATGTATATACATATATATATATACACATAGATACTAAGAATATTGCCTGCAAGAATTTTAATAATAGTAAATACTTGTCCTCTGAGATTGACATATTCCTAAGTAACTGCTAGCTTGGAAGATGCTTATTAAAAAATAGATACCATAAGATTCTTCATATTTGTCATCATAAAACAAGTGATTTTGGGTGTAGTTTTAATGATTTTACTAAGAACTACAGATGAGTTCCAGATTTTTAATAATCTCTTCAGAGAAGGCTGAGAAAGATTTTTGTTGTTGTTAGCTTTTCTATCAAAACCATAAAACAGAAACAGACCCAAACTCTGTATTTGTTCATATTAAGTGAGAGTTCAGTCATGAAAGATGATAGCAGAAGCATATTATTGTCTGTTACACATACTTTTTTCACTAGAGTAGTTGACACTTCCGGTACTTTGATTAGAAATACAAAAAATTCTCTTAAATGTTCTACCTTCTAGCAAAGAAATTCATGCTGTCCTATGAATGTTGACAGTGACTAAAACCTCCTAGCAGTAAATTGCCCGTATGACCTAAATAGCTTAGTAGTCATTGCTCTAATAATTAAGATTCTAAATCTTCACTTTGCACAGCAACCTTTTACCCATTTTACTGAAGCTGTCAATTCCCAGACAGCCAGATCCCATGCAGTAAAGGCACTAACTTTGGAGTATAGTCCAAAAGGTTAATTACTTGAGACCTAAAGTTCCTACGAGAATACAGGTGCTTACACCATATTATCTTAATTATTTTCAGATGGAGGACTATCTGTGTCTGTCATAGCAAACACTGTGCCAACCTGGATTGTTCTAGCTTCTCCGATTAAGCAAACTTCAGTGTATATCAATATACATATTTCCAAATTAGGTTCCTACTTTAAAGCTTCAGAATTAAAATCACATTCCAGTTTATTGTGACAGCACCTGCTTTGAATGCTTCTTGCTAAATTAGGAGTTGTGCAAGTTACTTACCATTCACAGTTTTAGTTGATTTTTTTGATTTTAGTCTAGTCTTAACCAGACTAACATCTCCTTCTCCAGATTTTAATTGAGGGTCCTATTTTCTAATTACCTCACTTCAATAGCGTGTGGCTGGAACCTGTAATATCACTTAAATATTTGTATTTAATTAGGACAATTATTGGCAATTGATATCCACTTAAGAGCTTTTAGATTTCATATAGTTGTTTCAGTTTTCAGGATTATTAGGCAAGGAGCTGCAAGTCTCTCGCTGTTTCCCTCTACCCATGCACAGCATTTCCCTCCCTGGGGGGCATTTGATTAATTCTCCCCGTGTGGCCACCATAGTAAGCTCCCCAGGAAAGGACTTGAGCACTTGTTGGGCAGATCCCTTTTCCCCTGGAACTATTCCTTGTGGCAAATCAATTTGTCAGAGTAGAGGCCTGTCTTTTGTGAGAGTCCCTCTGAACTGCAGCTGGCAGGGTTAGGCCAGGGGCAGCTGCCTTATAAATCAAAGGCGAAGACAAGTTAAAGCACCATAAAGGAGAAGGATTAGTGAAGATGGCATTATCTGCTGGTTGACATTGAACAAAAATATGCTTGATACAATCTTCTTCCAGGTTTTTCCATGCATTCCCCACCCCCCCAACATTTAGGTTAATTACAAAACTTAAAATTAAAAACAAATAGAGGGAGAATAAATGGGTTATAAAATAAGAATAAACCATTTAACTAGAAGGATATAAGGCTGACAAGTTAAATTGCATTGTTCTTCAATAGGCAAAAGCTTAGGAAAGATTAAAGGCTATCAATCTCTGCTGTTCGATATCAATACTGATAGACCTAAAATTGTATTAAGGACAGAAAGACATGAATTGTACTGTTACATGGTTTGAATGCCTTATCTTCAATGAGCCAAATAACCCACACGCCGATGTAAAGACACAATTTTGGGGTATTAAACTATTTGACAATTGTAAAGCCAAGTCTTGCTGTGCTTAATTCCTTTACACTAGACACCTAAAATTTTGACCTTACCCTTATGAAAAACTTGAAAAGATTAAGTGTATTCTTCTATACTGCCAGCACTCTTCTAAGGCAGTTGGTAATGTGAACCTATGAATTCAACAGATGTACAGGAAAAAAACAATGCTTTATTGACCGGCTAGGAGCACAGGACCACAAATGTAAATTAAGGCTTGACCTAAGGCTTGTTCATATTGATAAAGTCATTCTTTTGAATGTCCTGGATTTTGATTACTCACATGAGAGAACAGAAGTCACAACAGACTGTTTTTTCTGTAGGTACTTGTCATTGTGCCCTGTTAGTATATAGGAACTACACTGGCCCTTGAATTTCTCTCTGGGAGATAAGAAATTGCTCAGGTATTTTCCCCACAACTTCTTCCTTTATAGGAAACTTCCTACAGCAACATCAGTCCTGGAGACATTTATCCCACTGTATTACTAACTAATATGCCATTCTCACAGACCCATCACACATCTACGATGAACCTTCTGAGGAACAGGCTTTGCCAACCTCAAATTCTGCTCTATTACCTAACATAGAAAAAGCTGGCAAAAAAAAATGCCAGCTCGTGTACATCAGAGGAAAGCAAACATCAGGTCAGGGAGAAGCAGGGGAGTCCAAAGAAGCCTCTGGCTGATCGGCTCACATGATTTGGGAAATGTGAAAGGGAAACATCTTCAAGAACTTTTCAAAGCTCAGGTCTGCATGGATGCAACCGAGAAGACATTTCCATGTGGCTCACTGCCTAGTACGCACAAACATAATTTGTTCTGCTGAACTGAGTCCCTTCTTGTGGTTGGCCAGCATTCTCTCACAGTTAACTAGGCAACCTAAGCCAGTGGTATGGAATTAAAATCAGTTAAAAGCAGCATGATAGGCTATATCTGTGTTGTGAAAAGCAACTTTTCACAATCCATTCAGTGACAGAAAGCAAAGGCAGCAGTAATCAAAGGATAACGAGGAAAGGGACATCTAACTTCTCAGTCTGTAACATGTAAAATAGCTGAGGCCAGATTACTCTACCTGTGTATAATGCAGATATCCCAATACACTTTGGATTCCACTGTGATATAAACTGCAAAGATACAGAAGAAAACTCTCCACGCATATGGAGATTTAATAAAAGACAAAACACATTGAAAATATCCCAGACTGTGAAATTGCTACTCTATGTATACTGTAAGTATACTATATGTACCAATACACACCAAAATAAATCCATGCATACTTTTAGCTAGCTACCTAAAGTAGAAATACTAATAATTCTGATAGCGAGAAAGTATGTATTTGATCAGTCCTGATGCTGCTAATAATTTCTGCCCAATATTACCACTATTCCAAAATATAACCAATGGGTGGCCACTTGGGAAGGTCATCTCCAGCATAACATAAAAAAGGCCACTTACTAAAGTTTGTTTTGTAATGGAAACATGTTAATCTTAGTAGCATGAGTTACATGGTACACAGCTGAGAACTGAAAACACCCACTTTTTATTTCAGTGATGGAAATGTTGGGTAGTAAAGCACACACATGCTTCAGACTGACCATCAAGATTGAGGAATACACTCCCATATATAGAAAGGACATGATGTCTTTATGAAATTAACTGAACTCTTTCTGGCACAGCAAACTTGAATATGAAATCTTTCTTCAAGTTCTAAATTCTTGCCTAGCTGGCAACAGTGGGAGGTACACAAGCTCGTAAGCCCAGCCAAAATACACAGATTTGGATTACTTCACAAAATAACTATTTTAGAATTACACAACTCCAAATATTTTCTGTTTGTACCAGGTGAAAAAAAAAAAAAAAAAAAAAAATGCAGAAACTCAGCATCTCTAGATGCCAGAGCACAATGTAGCAAATTTGTACAAGATCTACTAAGGCTTTTCTAAAGAGGGGCTGGAGACTTTTATACATTTGATATTCTGAGAAATCAGTGGTACGGTAACACATCACATACAACCACAACCCCACTTGAATCATTGAAAAATGTATGTGTAAACCTTGAAGGCCATCATACTCAGTTTCTTAGTGATCAAAGTTAGCATTTCAAATGCCATGCACCCTTCTACAAGATGCATTTACAGAGTTTGCAAGGAGAAAAGTGGTTAAATTCTGTGATTTCATTAGTTACTATCAATTGTACAAGCATTGCTTTGATGATTTAGTTTTTACTTGGGGAGGGAGGTCATCTGGCTCTCAAAATCTTGAGGTCTTTTTGGCCAAGTTTAAATGGCTAATAACTGAAGAGTATCTTGTAGTCTTTAACCATACTAACATATGAAAAGAGCTCATCCTTACTGCTCCTTCATGACTCACAATTAAAAAGATTTTACCAAATGTATCAGCTAAATATGTACTACAAAACATCAACACTATGCAAAAGCATATAGGTAATGCAGATCATTTTATAGGCAAAATAATATCTTGCAACATAAAGAAACATCTCACTTCAAAGAAAAACCAACGCTGAAAGAAACTGCTATTATCCAGAGCTGACTGAAAATGCATCACTAAGATATTTAATCTGTGGACATTTCTGTCTGGACATTCTATTTTTACAATGTTTTTCCCTCAAGCATAAAAGGGAAAAAAAAAAAAAAAAAAAAAAAACACACATTTGCTCAAAAGCAAAAAGATTGGGGAAAAAATATTCAGAAATCTGAGTAGAAGCAGTGAGGTGGAGTGGTTGGATTTTTTTTTTTTTTTTCAGTCACTTCTGTAAATAAAGTTTTTGTTGGTTGTTTTATCTGTTCTATCTACTTAGTAAGGGGCTTCCCAGCCAGGTCTGCTACTGACTTATTTCTATAGCATTCTAATTCACAAAGTAGAGGAAATATTGGCCAGGAACTATAAATGACATGGTTTGTTTAAAAATAGTAGGACCCGAAGGAAGCAACTAACACAGACTACATTTAACAGCTGGTAAATATGAGCTATTACACAACAACATTCTCTTTGGCAAAGTACTAAAAATTCCTATTCAAACAGAATAGTTAATGCACGTACTTACAGGCAAGCATATGAGTAGCTTGTTTTATTTTCAACTAGAACAATTAACTGCTTAAAACCTAGTGCATACAAAATTGGGACACTTACAAAAAGAAAATGTATCCATGATGCTTTATTACCTGAGCTGCTCATCCGTAAAACCAATGGGATTTACCACAACAGGATTTCCAACCTTAGAAAACTGATAACAAGCCCGAACACCAAAGTAAATGTAAAGCACAAATAAAATTGATATCACACATGCATAGAACTAGAATGTCCTGCTGAGATACAGACTTGACTGTTGTTATAAATGGGAAATGTAAGGAATCCATCTAAAAACATTTCTGGGATTACACTGCAACACATTAGTCAATTCTACAATACCACAACATGAAATCATAGTAGTCTTATGATGAAATATATATTTTTATGAAATATATTTCATTTTTGTAGCTCCTGGAAGAAAAACAGAAAAGCCCCCTTAAATAACCTCCTCCCCTTTTTCTTCCCTGAAAAATAACCAACCAAACTCCCCAAAACATCACTCATTACCAGGAAGTGAGTTCCTATCCAAGTCTCTCTTTAAGAAAATTAAGAAATCTCTTTAAGAAACTTTTGCTCTGAGATGTAGTAACCCTTTCACTGAAAAGAATATAAAAAAGAAATAAAGACAGATTTCAATCATTGTTAACTGGTGGCTGCTCAGCAGAAATGACCAATCCTCCCTCCCTCAACACATCCACTCAATATGATCTAAGCAATAGAAGCTAGCATGGACAGTGCATTCACTTTCTTATGCAAAATGCTTAGATATTGGTGGTAGAGCATGTAACTGATACAAAAAGAAAATTGCTAAGTGTGAAAAACATTATTTCAAAACTTGATTCAGGAACTAACTTAAGTGCATGCTTAAGACCCACCAAAAGAGGGACTTTCAGAAAATACTAGGGGCAAGCTTACAGAACGATGGACCCAGGTTTGTCTCTAAAACACCACTGCATTATGTTGCCCTAGATTATTTTTATTATACTATCTTCAACACTATATCTGTGTCCTTTTCCAGCATGTATTAAACAATAATTAAATTTGGCACAATCAGTTTCTCTCCATCTCTGCAATAGGAGGAGTTAATCTTTTTAGAGGGATGAATTTAGCTCAACAGCGATACAAGAGAAACAATAACTGGACTCATTCTGAGCATAATCATGCAAAATAACGTGACAAAGTTGTTCAACAATTTAGTTCACTGGCTGTGAACAGGGGATAAGGCACACAAATAAATGTCAAATTCCTGTTACTTTCAATGGGGGTTTAATGCAGACTTCTATACATGCATTTGTAAAACTTTTCCTCTAGAAAATTTACCAAATGATGCTAGATTAATTTGGAAATTGGAAATTAATGCCATCCATGATTTCTCTAATATTTAATGTATTTGATCAACAATAATACAGCCATCTTTACAGACATCATATAACAGAAGAAAATAGCTCACTCAACATCATTATATTCAACATATTATATTCCAACAATATTTGTATTCTTGTTTCTAAAAAGCTGGTTCCTTTCCAATGCACAGTTCAGACAAAATGCCAGGGAAAATTGAAGACCTCAAAAACTTCATGAACATACAAACAGTTGCACTGCCAGGCATAATTGTTTTCTGATGCATAGCTGGCAGGCATTTAGCACATGCCCTGGTGGAAAAGGTCACTTAAAAATAATAATAATAAAAAAAAAATCCCCATATCTTCTATTAAAGCAAGCTGCTTGTATGCTAGTCATTATAGTATATTAATATTCTACCATGTTGCTGTGCTATTTTCTGAAGCAAGTTGCCTTCAGTTTCATCACACACAGTTCTTAAAATTTGAAGATTTAATTTACCAGATATGTGAAAAGAAAATCAAATACCACAATGAATAGTTGTAAATAATTTCTGACCATTAATCAACAACCTCCTTTCTTTGTTCTACTAATAGTTCACCATGTAAAAACGTCAATTTACAAATCATCATCCCAACATGTAACTTTTTCTCATTTTAAAATACAGAATAGGGAAGAATTTGTTCTACTGGATAACCTTGAAAAGAGGTGATTTTAAACTGAAAGCAATAAAAAATGCAAAATGTAACAAATTCTACACAAGTTTGGGAATAGTTATAGCCTAATAAAAGAAAACAGGCACTCCAAGCCTGTTGTCACTCCAACCATCTTGTCCAAAACTCAGCAATAAGCTATGTACAACTAGTGCTCGTATATTCTAGTGCTAGTATCACACAGGCTTTTAATGTACAGACTGAAATAAAATGTAAGGTTCATAGAAAAAAAAAAAAATCTTCACTGAGGGAAGAAAGAAGAGTTTTCAACTCATTGAAGCAAGAAGTTATTTATTAACCAGATAAGTGGAAAATATGACTCATAATAAAGAAACAGTCACATAATTATAGAAGGGGAACAACCTGTACTCTAGGAAAGAGGAATTCACACCGTTTTGTTTCTATAAGGACCTAATTTGATGGACTCTAGGATGAAAAGTGAACCTGAAAATTATCCAGGTCTGCCTATTATTTTGTCAAGTACTTTGTTTCATATCAGTTGTTCTGGATACTGCTTATTTGAAAAACATGGGATGCTGGAGTTATCACTGGACAGGAGTGGGTATTGTGTCAAAGATGAATCATTTGCTGTTGCAGTACTCCTGTAGTACTCATGTTAGCACCAAGACTACAGCTTAACAAGATATCTAAACATAAATGCAGAGCTAATAAACTCCTATGTACGTAGAAGTAGGAGGGACAATTTATGATAAAAATTGAAAAAGGACAACATGACAGGACTGAAAAGTGATAGGAATTGGAAAAGGGAAACTAGAAGGGAGTGCTATAGTTGGAAGAAGACAAATGATATGGGCAAAGTGACTAGTACTGAGAACTGACCAGGGAGGGGGAAGGCGGCAGGGTGGGTGAAAATTCACTGCAGGAAGGCACCACTGAAACAGTCTTGCCAAAAAAGCCTAGGTTAAGAAGCTTGTGTAAGCTGGGAAATAAGAGTTGGGCATAAGAAGAAGAAGCATTAACAACTAGAAAAAAAAAATAAAAAAATGAGTATAAGACTTATGGAGAGCTAGGACATGAAGGTAACTAAACAGACTAAGAATGAAAACTGAATTCTGGACTTTGAGAAGTCTAATAACCTACTTTGCAATAGCATTTACCTACCTGAGCGCACACTTCCCTACAACTTGGTTTAGCCGAAATGACAGATTTATCACTCCTGTCAACAGATAGCTGATTAATTGACATTGTGTTTTTTTGTCTGATATTTCTTAAATAATCCCAAATTCTAGTACAATCTCAAGGTCAAGGGCATATATTTGCTCTCCTGTTAAATACGATATGTAATAAACTTTTGAGACTATTCTAAAAACCGAACATAAGTAATCCACTTACAAAACGTTTTCCAAAAAAGCTTGGAGCTGTTTCAATTCCTCTTTTGTTTTTATTCCCCTTCCCTTTAATTTCTGTGACCTTTTCTGCAGTCTTCCGAAATTCATTCTCAATCCACACTTCTGACACCATGTGATGTTCTTCAGTTTCCTTAATGACCAAACAGAGATGAGAAGAATAGCAATGTGCTTAATGTTCAACAGGAATTTATAACTACACCATCAAGTCAGTCGTGACCTTACAAATTTCCATCAGTAGCTCTCTGGGGCTAGTACCAAAGTATAACAGTAAAAAAAATCATATTCAAAGACATTATCTGTAGAGTCCTCTCCTTCAAACATTATTGCTACACTTGCTATTATATTGGCTATTATAGTTTACTGTTATTTAAATAGTAAGTAAAAGACTACAAAGTTCAATGCTGAATCAAAAAGCAGAAGTTGAAGTAGTAAAATTGCCATAGCTTGTGGATACTGTATAGTAATGCCAAAGCCTTCAGACACTATATCACTTTCATTTCAATATGGCATTTCTGTACAACAGAAACTCTCAATTACTTCATTCAGAAAATCATAGAATTACTTAGCTTAACAGAGGTGAAGAGGATGAATGTTTTTTTCCCCCTCCTTTAAGTACCAGTAGAAGACCCTGGGATAAAGCAGAGCAGTCCTGTGTCCAGCAGAACCAGTAAACAACCAAAGGACAGCTCATTTCAGCCAGTCACAACACAGTGGTCCTCCTGATCTTTCTTCCCATATCACCCTGACAGATGCTTTAACTCAAGGACTCCAAAGACAATTTCCATTTTTCTGAGAAAACAGCAGCGATGTATTCATGGACGCCATCTCCCTTCCTTTCACAAATCCCATGAATATTCTACTTTAAACATTTTCCACTGTATGTGTGATACTTGACAGTTTCATTAGATTTGTAAATTAAATCCAGTTACAGAAAAGTTCTGATTTATGAATGGATAAATGTATTCTTAAGGGACTATTGCTGAATGAAAATTGAGCAAGTCATTCCGCTAAAACGAAAGACAGAAAGACAGACAGAAAGACAGACAGAAAGACAGACAGAAAGA
>CM021697.1:91392570-91478080 GCA_011074415.1 Stictonetta naevosa
AGACAGACAGAAAGACAGACAGAAAGACAGACAGAAAGACAGACAGACAGAAAGAAAAAAAAAAAAGCAGGTAGAGCTGCACCAGCTCTCAGTTTAACCTCTTCCTCTCAAATCCCTAACTCAACTCACCTGGCCGAAAACAGCAGGCTCATCAGCAGTCCACCACTGTTACCCTGCCTAACTGGTTTGTTTCCAGCCTCACTCCTCCTGAAGAAGATGCCGGTTTAGTTTAACCAATTTAACTGTCATGCTATGTGCTGAAGGGACTGAACCCTTTCAGTCCTTTGCCCTGGGTGACCCTGCGCCTACAGATCAATCTGAAACATTTCTCCTTCTAAAGCTTTCAGAACATATTTCTTCATTCATTAAAACGTGTTAGGCCCCGGTCTGCCAGGAGAATGACTGTCTTTCCTTTCTTCCCCTAACTCACAGTCATCATTAAAAAAAAAAAAAAAAAAAAAAACTCTGCTTTTCTCTGTTAGCAGTTGTGGATTCCTGCTCTCTGTGAGAAGCCAGTCAGTACCTCTCCCTTCCTGTGTCACTGACCAGTCCGGGGGGGACACTGGTGCTGTGGAAAGCCATGAGGTGGCTGCGAAGGGACATTACCTAACATCCCAGTGCTATATGGTGGCAGTGTAGGTCTCTGGCATTTCTACCCTAAGCCGTTGTACTTGGATTTTCAAAGCAGTTTATGGTGTTTCTTCCTGAATAAACCCTTCAGTGAGTGATCTGCAATTAGGCACGGGTTGTTAAACAAAGCTCATTTAATATCAGTGCAACTCCCCTGAGTCTATTCTGTCAGACCAGAGATTATGAAATTAAAGACGCACTCCAACAACTGTAGGCATATAGCCTCATTGAGGGGCAGCGCATGTTATGCGGTCACTGGTATGAAAACACGTCACCAGGGGAACTGCAACACTCACTTCAGAAGTACCACTCACCTGCCAGAGGAGCTGGCTGTCTGCAGGTAGCCATGACAGTCTCTGCAGGACTAGTGTGGCCTTCTCGTGACAAGTGTGTTATTAACAATTTCCTTTTGTCAAGAAGAAAAGTGTGTGGTTTTGCCAACTGCAACTGTTACAAAACAATAAAACATTCTCCTAACACCATCTGGAATAACTCACCAACTAATCCCCTTCCTTTCTCACTGAGTAGGCAGGGCATATCTAATTTGTATGTCTCTGCTTTTATGCCACATTTCAGTAGGAAGTGGAGGAAAGAGACTGCTTCATCCATGGAGGAAGGAGGCAGCAGAGGATACCTGGGGAAGCAAAGCCATCTGATGGCAGGATGTGGCGGGATGAGGAAGAGAGAACTTATTGCAGTTCAGAAAGGAGCAAACTGTTTTTCACCAAACTGAAAACGAGAAGGGATGCAAGGGTACAGCTACAAGGATGTTACATGTGGAGCAGGAGTTGTTCCTAGAAGTGTTCTGTTTGAGTTAAAAACTGTTTTCTCTTTCTCCAACAACCCCCACACCCAAAACAACAACAACGACAAAATCAATTATTTTAAATTTAGATTTTTATATTTAAAAGCTTCCTGATCTTTTGGGGGAGCTCATTATCAGAAGTCTACACTTTATCGTGAACATCTGTCCAGGTAAGAGTCCTGTTTCTCCTTCGTTTTTAAAGGGGAGAGAACAAGCGCACTTCCCTTACTACTATTATTCAAGTAGGTCTTAAAATGGAATTTCTGGTATTTCACAATAACAATATGTTCATACACTTCACAGACTCCAGACAGTTTCTAGCAGTGTCCTTAAGAATACACATAGGACAAAGTCAATTCTCTGTTAATAAGCAAAAGGACACCTTTCTCCCCCATCTTTGTGATCTTGGGAGTACATTGTCATGACAAGCAGCACATCCAGCCCCATGTTTTCTTTTTCCCCTTCTTTTCCAAGTCATCCTGACACAATAATATGAAATTTAAAAATACCTTCTATCGTAATAATCCATGACTGCACATTCATTTTAGTAACATGACGGGAAAAAAACCAACCCTTTTTCTTACCAATATGTAGAGTCTAAAATGCTGCAATATAAACAAAGTGCAAATTTCAAGAAGAGCTGTCTTTGCTGAGTAGCATTACCTACATTTAGCATCACGAAACCTGTTTGGGTCATCCTATCAACTTTCTGTCACTATATCATCAGGCCACAATAACAGAACACCTTAATTCATATACCTTGGCCTCATAAGAGAATACACTATACTCCGCATAACAGCCATCTAGCACAAATATATATATATATGTATATGTATTAATACACATTCCTTACCAAAATAACTTTTCTGAACCCTATGAAAAGACAATTCTAACAAATGTCCTTTTTCATGACAGACATGATTTGGAATTGATATTTCATTGAAGATCTTGGTCAAACTTAACCGTTGAAGTGTTTTTTTTTTTTTTTTGGCTGTTGTTGTTGGTTTTTTTGCTTGTTTTTAAATGAAGTATAATTATATGAAAGAATATTGTCAAAGATATGCAGCTACTGAATGCCATCTTTTCCATGTTTTCATCTCGACAGAAAGGTACTTTGATTTTCTTTTTTTTTTTTTTTTTTTCCCCAGGGAAAATTCTTGTGCCCATAAAGTCATTGTTGAAGAAAACAAGCAAAAAACTAATTTCTATATTCTACAGAAAAATAGAGAAACTTTTGAGAGTTAACTTCCTGTTGCTGTTTTAGGTTATTCTCTTGCAGAAGTTGCATTTACCTCTGTGTCAACAATTTAATTACAGAGTTTGCCATGCACAATGAGTGACATCCTTCTACTGAAGATTCACAAGAAGAGAGAGAGGTGATAACAGAACAGGAGTCACACAGTGTCTGGGAGACAGGTAACGGTTTTCTGAACAATGAGGTCACGCATGGATATTTTTCCATTCTCTTACAGCTATCAATTTATAAAGCAATGCTGAAGAAAAAAAAAAAAAAAAAGAAAAAGCTAATTCAAAAGTTTGCTAGCAAAGTATGTGCAGTGTCATTTTGCAGTAGCAGCAGACCAACATAAGCTGTGCAGTGGTTTACTGCGGTACATGGGGAAGGCTGGAAGGGAAAAGATACAAGTGAGCTTGACAGCAGGTATTTCCCCCTCCCTCCTTCCCCAAAGTCTTTGCTACTCCTATGGACTACATCAGCCATCCCCAATCTACCCCATCCCCAGATCCAGTGCAGCTCTCTATATCCTTCTCATTTTCCAAATTCCCCTTGCCTGGTTTTAGAAAAATACGTTAATCCTGACAAAAGTTATCATCCAATCAAGTTTAGGTATTTTGAATAATTCTTACTTTATGCTCATCAGAGTTGTCCAATTAAATAATCTTAACATGTTGAGAGAATACAGTTTCTAGACTTCAGCATCAAATAACTCAGAACAAAGTTTAGTGTTTAGCCTAGATCCAAAAATTACAAAGAAGTGCTCGGAACCACAGCTTTAACTTTTTCCACTGTTTTCATTTAAAGTATCACATTTGGTTTATTTCTGATATAAGCAACCCGATTTATATTATGCCATTACTGTCTGCTGGCAGTGTACAAAAGGGGTAATCTCCGATTTCATTTCACTGCAACCAGTTTGCAGAGTCAGTCATGAAAACATAATTGGATGGTGGATTAGAAAATCCTACTGGATTTCAGGTCCTGCTGAAATATTGATGAACATTCACTGATTTAGGCTTAGAAAGGCATCTGTTTTAATCACTCAGGACTTCAAACTCTACTCTCCCACCTTATAAGCCTAGATTTCTCAGCAGATGTTACTGTATTTCTCATACTATTTGTGGTTTCCATCAATATCAGCTACCTTGCACAGTTTAGTTTGAACGCACAGTTGAGGGGACTAAGTTTTATTACTTATTATTAGAGCAGAAGAAAAAATTGAAACACGGAAAAACTGGATGTTTACTCGGCAGTAATTGATCCCTTGTGCTGGGCCAATAAGAATGGCACACTGACCATAAAGAGCATAGATGTCTTTGCTCTCTGCTGGCACTGCAGACTTGGCATCATTTTCAAAGAGCACAATACCCATGTTTCCACTCCTGTCATTCTTCTTCAAGTTTTTCAAACTTTTCCAAATCAGATGACAGATATGCCTTTAGGCACACAACTCCTTAATGGGAGGAGGGAGTAGAAAGTAGCATACTAATTTTTGTGGTTACTTTAAACAGATTTGAATTTAAGCATGTGTGACTGAAGCAGTCATGCACACATCACAGTATCACCTAACTTCTTCCACAATGTCTGTTTTTCCTGTTATTTTTCATACTACTGAGTTGTAGTTTTACAGTGTACTTGACTTCATGGCATTGCAAACAAATTGAGTTTCAGCACCTTGAAAACAAAGTGGCGTTGATACAATGATGTATTACTCAAAACCTGTAGCCTGCTGAGGGAATCAACAGGGAACCTGTACTTTTTAAATTAGTTTTTTCAGCTTATATAGATTGACAGTAGCAAAGTTCATTGGCCTTATCACTGGTGGTAGGCTCAGTGTACTTTACTAACAAATTGAATGTTATTTCCAGAATCAGTGCTATGGTTACAGGCTAAGCCTGAGGAATCCAGTCACCTTCTCCTGTGCCTTACATTCATTCCCTCTTTTAATTAGCTTAGTGTGTTCCACAACACACAGAACAAGTTCTACTGAATTTGGTTTTAGTTCTTCCTCTATTTTCTTTTATTTTATTTTTTTTCATCCTTTCTATCATCTGTGGTAGACCATAGGCTAGAAAAGGGTGAGGTGTTATGAAAAACACTTTTTTTTTTTTTTTGACATAATGATTATCTTGCTCTTATTCTTAGGCCAAATGGGTTGTCTGAGAATTTATTTCCAAACTGCAATGGGATTAGGAGGTTGTGTTGTTGTTGTTTGGTTTCTGTTGTTTTGCTGTTCTGTGTTCCTCAGTAACACAAGGTACAGCTGGCCTACAAGGTTTATCTGCGTTCCCCTTACTTCTTAAGCAGGCAGACAGGTACATCTGTCTTTTTTTTTTTTTTTTTTTTTTTTTTTTATCTCACATGCCCAGGAAATTAATCTGTACAAATTAAAACAAAACATTTTGGATTTTTGAGATTTTTTTATTGCAAATTTAAAAACCTACTGTGTGGAATAAATAAAATTAAAATACTTAACGTTGTTTTGGATATTAAGTGTAATGCAAACTTCCTGAAATACCTCTCTTATTGCTTTCCCTGGATGTGAATCAGTTTTGTATAGGCCTCTATTTTAAGACATACCCTAACTGAATACAGTTTATCAGTCATCTGCTTAAAAAGATCAAGATGGATCTTAATTTGAATATAAGCAATAGAAGTACATGTATCACATGCACGCCTACATAGCGTAAGAATGAAATCCTATTTGTAAAACCCAAATCCAGGCTGTCAGATAAAGACAGAGCAGCTCCCTCAACCACTCTGTCTCCTAGACAGAATCACAGGGCAACAGGAGGAAATGTTTTTCCCAGTGTGACTACAGAACTAATGAACAGTTTCAAATCTTTAAAAAGAAAATAAAAAAATATTATTTATACTCCAAACTCTATAATTGTAAGGATGATTAGTGCACCATCTGCATGGGCCACAAACAGGCATAAAGGAGACAATCTCCTAATTAAAACCTCATTTCTTTTAAGCATAGAGTAGAAAATTGCTATTCTTTCTGGACATGCAGACCTCCAGACTCCTCATTAATCTGCATCAGTCATTTAGATATAGATAGCCTGGCCAGAACTGAAGTTATTTAAGTGCATCACCGAGATAAAATATAATATGACAAAGCCACAAATGCTCAGTTCTGTATACTCCACAAAACTGTAGTGGAAATAGAATCTAGGCAGAGTGATGGTATTAATCATGAGCTCTGAAGTAAGTCTAATTTTTACCATTACAAGACTATGAATAATACTTGAATTTAAGTGTGGATGCCTACATCTGAGCTAGTCACCACAGGTTCTTCTACAGTTTGGCAGAGATCTCATCCAAAGAGAGTCAACAGTGTCTCAGATGCAGTTGGTCAACATTACTGTCTAAAATAGATAAATGAATTGTGACCTAAATAGGATTCCTTATTTCCAGAGAATACAAAGTCACTTAGATCACTCAGTCCAGAAATAAACATCACACTTTTGATACCCAAATTAGAAGCGATGAATTTTACAACCCCTGCGTAAATTATGCTTGCAAAGGGCTGAGGTTACATGGAGTCCATGATTTGTATTGAGCCATGTATATTGAGTAATAATAGATGTTATTACTAAAGACCAGTGAATTCATTTAAATTCAGTTTTCTGTCATAATTACTAACCACGTGCCTTCACAATTACATATTCACTACTCCTCATCTTCATTTTTTGCACTGCTCAAATGTTTACAAGTATTTTTGTTGTCTCCTTCCCTTATGCATGCACTGTTGTCCCCTTTATGATGCTCGTGAACAATTACATAATGAGTGTCATTTAATTCAGTTGGGCCCACTGCCATCATTTAGCCAGACAGTACAACTAGTACCTAGTTCTTTTAATTTGTTTTCATAAATCAGTCCCTCCAGGTCTGCTTTCCAATCTGTCAATATTCTCACCACTACAGTAGTGAGGAAATGCCTGCTGCATCCAAACTCATTTGCACCAGGTGGTCTTTATAACTCTCACAAGATATCATCTGCTATATACAACTTTTTTTTCCTCCATGTGAAATGTGGATGATGTGTGTAAAACCGATCTGACTATTTGCTGCTTTTGCAATAATGGAGTGTGCCATAGCAATTACACCTACACTTATGTGCCATCTGGACAAGTGCTGTCAGTGAAAAATAAATTGCAGATGAGATGCCATTACTTCTAAAATAACTATTTTCAGTTCACATTAAGGGCAAGTGTATTAAGGGCAAGTGTCTTACTAAACTCCAAATGCACACTCAGTCCTGCAGTTTGTTAAACAAACTGATATTTAAGTTAAAAAAAAAAAAAAAGACTTACATTTGCAGAACATTATAAAAATTTGCTCATGACTTCAGAATTTGCTCAACCTGGAACTAAGTTGTTTGTTTTCTCTTCCTCCCCCCCCGCCCCCGGGTACGCCAGTATCAGTATCAGAATATATGTTGCAACAGCCCCTAAATCACACATGCTAATCACCATCCTCACTTTTGCAGTGCAATTTTGATCAGTAATTCACACATGAAACACTGAGATTTTCTGTCCAGAAAGAGTTGAATCTGTCATTACTATATTCACATATTAGTAAAAATGGAAAAACAAACAAACAAACAAACAAAAACACACTACATACATCCATGTAGTGAATGAAAATAGCCTTTAGAGAAAACATGGAACTAATATTTCCTTAGAGGATTCCAAAGCATTTGAAAAGCATGGATTAAATCTGAGTTCCCTTTGGGTAAACTTTACGTGCAGAATAATTTTCAGACTGATAATATGAGGCATAAACTATGGCAAAAACAGCACCAAGTCACTCAAGTGGCAAATGCAGAGAACATAGGAATCCTGGTTCTGAGGCTTAGCTACTACTGTAAGCCTCCTTCAGCTGTCCACAGGAGAAAGCCACTAATTGATAGACTTTTGTAATTTAGGTCGGAAAATACCTCTGCTCAAAACAGAGTAAACTTGGATCAGGCTGCTTACAGTTCCTTCAGTCAAGTTTTCAATATCATCAAGAACAAACGCTCCACAACCTCTCTGGTCAACCTGTTCCAGTTCCACATCTGGGTATTCACCCACAGCACAGGTACTCTCCTACCCATATAAGGAAAGGTTGGACACAGTACTTATGGACATGGTTTAGTGAGTGATACTGATGGTAGGGGTATAGTGGATCTTGGATGTCTTTTCCATCCTTAATGATTCTATCATTCTACCCAAGACCTTTCTCCTCACTGGGACAAGCGAGAACAACCCCATTTCCTCCACCTTCACCCCAGAGCCCTGTATGCACAACCAGCATTGTCAAGGTTTTCCCTGGTGGTATCGCTGTGCTCAGCAGCAAGAGGCAAGAATCTGAAAGCAAGACTATCATGACAGAGAGACCCATTATTTGAATGCAACACTTGGTACAAGATCCTGTATGTTTTGATGCAATATGAAGTTGTGCCTCTGTGCGTACAAGTTTAATTTAAGATTCTGAATTTTAATTGTAAGTCAGCATCAGAAATAGAAATGTGTTGTCGATTTGCTGGAAGTAACGTGGGCATTAGAATTAAGACGATATTTGGTTTGAGAAATAGCTACCAGAGGTTTCTCACTCTGTCCTGGTTAGGTTGGCTCAAGAATGGCATCAAAGGTTTTACTACTGACTGATGAAAGCACAGACTGCATCATCACTGTACCTTACGCTAGTTATTCTAAACTATATCCAGTTCCTCTTCTTTCTGTCACTGTCCATATCTCATTATTCACCCATACAACAATTTTTGGACTAATTTACAGAGGATAGACACATTATATGTCATTGAGTTGAAAACTGAGTATAAGCATTGCTAAATTCATCATTACAAGCACTTTAGACAGTAACATCCTACAGTAATTGCACAGTTGTCAAAAGAATTCAATGGATGTTACCAAATGTTCAGCTACGAGGGACACTCTTCCAAGAATCTTCAGATTATTTTATCTTGAGTTCGAGAGTTATGGAAAAGTTGCCAATATTTCCTAAATCCAAGTATACAGATTCAAATCCTCTGGCGCCTTCTTGATATTACCAAATTTCAGGCACCCAAAGCTTGAAGAAGATTCTATATCAAATGTGCTAATAAATGTCCTGTGTCTCAATTCTATGAGTCACTGGGAATCAACCATTCCACAAACATCAGTGGAAGGGAGCTATGAAAAGAATACTTTAAAGTTAAGCACAGCTACCTGAGCTGATACAGACTAAAATGAGATGACTTAATTGCTATTAATGTTTTTACCACCTCTTATTCTTCCTATTAGCTGTAGTAGTTACTTACTCTTCATTAGTTTAATTCCAATAGAGGTCTAGAGGTCCTTACCCATCAAGGGAAATTACACATATTTCTTCCTACAGTGAACCTTATTCTTCTCTCAACAGAGGTTATTTTGCTACAACAGAACTGTCTAGCACTGTGCTTTCATTACACACTTTATTGCTGCACACTCATTAAATTCTCATTAAAAGAATTTTAACTATTAATATTTTCTAGAAAAATACACAATTGTCATAATTGTAAATGGTAACAGCTTTTAATTCGGGCACTCTAGGGAATATCTGAAACCATCAGGTTAAATTGCACAACAACATAACATTCATAAAACAGTATCATAAACATAAACATACACCATGTATTAGGATATGCAGCTCTGGTTAACATGCATACTGGCACTCAGAAAAAGCAAGGTAATACACAAGGAAGTAGAAACATGAATAGAAAACTAAAATGCCCAATTGTTGGGAAAAGAATGAAATTCTATACTAAAAAAAAAAATTAAAAACTGGAACACAGTAACTACGCTGATTAAAGAACCATTCCTTGAATTTACAGTAGGACAAAAAAAAAATAAAATAAAATGGCTTGAAGTGCTGTTATTTTTTTTCCCCTCCCTCATAGAAATGAGTGTTTTAGCATTTCCAAAGCTGTAGAACAGAATCGCACACAGTATCACAATGGCTGCTTAGCACATTATTAACTACTGAAATAATTGCCCATGGAATTGTGCCTTATTTGAAATAATGATTTTAAAAATATATAAAATCATGACTACAACAACCAGAAGATTTAGTGCATTAAGTATCTTCCTGGTAGGGCTTGCAGGGACATTTGGCAGAGATGTATGGTCTAATGTAGACAGAAATCTTTGCCATGATTCAGAATGTTTCATTTAATTGCTGACCTGCTGTAAAACCTTAGACATGTCAACTAATACCCACATCTGTTCTCTTTCCATCCTCTGCTGGTCAGGACTGCAAAGGAAGAAGTACTTCCTACAGAAGGACCTAAACCAAAGAGATGGACCTGCTACCTTAACTGAAATCTGTATTTTATTACAACTAAAACCAGCAGTGTACTTATTAATGTTGGATAGTTACTACAGCTAAATTGGAAAAAAACTTTGATAGAACTAATCTAAAAGAAAAAATAAAAAGGTCTATTTTTACCTCTCTGTTTCATAAAATAATTGGAAACTACTCAGTATTAGGCTCCCAAGCTTGACATTTCTGAACAAATACTTTAATTATGAATAATATTTCTTTTGAAAAGAAAGGGAAATACTGAAAAAAAAATTCTAATTGATACTAAAGAGAATGTTGTAGATTTTTTTTCAGCTTGTAGTTTTCTGTTTGAAAGAAGTCAAATTCTCAAGAGTTTCCACCCTCTGTGCATCTCTAGCTACACCACTGACCATTCAGATCAACACTTTCCATCATAGGCTACATCCCAGCATCTGCCAAGCAGTCATTTCTCATTCCACTTTTAAAAAACACTGCAGCATGTTATAACACAGTAAGATCTCTTGGAGCTCAGTGTTGGTCATGTTATATAAACATTCAGTATTATGCAGCAATTTTGCAGCAGAGAAAACTACAGAACTTGCTTTTTTATTTCTATGTGTTTTCTGAGTTCTGTCTTGCTGAAGTCCCATCCCTACAGCCCTCAGTCAAAAGCATCTTAATTATATGAAAGCTCAATGGGGTCTCTGCAGCAAATTACAAGTAAAAAGGAGGGAAATATCACAGAGATGGATGTTAAAGGGCACAGTCACTCAGGGGTCTCACCCTCACCAGAAGCTCAGATTCAAGACTATGAATCAAAGCCCCATTAGAAAACTTGTACATGGTTGACACTTTCCAGGGCTGTTGCCACTGAGAGCTGCTGGGGAATCATCCAGACAAAATCCACCTTCCAGAGGCACTGTGTGAAAGCCCAGGAAAAGCAGTAATGCTGTCCACATCATGGAGGCAAAAAGGTTTTTCCTTCCTTCCTGAGCATGCATGGTAAAAGGTAGGAGAAAACAATTCCTGCAAGCCAGGTAATGATAATTTAGGTATCGCTGCAACACAGGCAATACAGGAGGGGACCACCTGTTTGGTTATGTATATCTATGTACGTGTAGTTTTACTTACATATTCTATGTAGGTATAATCCCACTCTCAGGAAAGGAAGTCAAATATTTTAGCAAATCAATAAGCTACACTGCAAGCTCCATGCTTCAAATCACATTGAACATATCATTAAGATCAAGAAAATTGACCCTTAACTGAAGTTAAGAATATTCTTATTATGCTTTTTAGATTTTTGGATTAGTCACAAAAAAAAAAAAAAAAAGTGATCCATAACATATTTTACCTGTTTACATAAGGCTATTTGTGTTATGCTCTTTTCTCACAGCTAGGGTATTTAAAATTTTTACTCCTCCTGTCTCTGAATTATCAGGATGATGCGTGGAGACTTTATTTTTAGAAAAGACGGCTTCTTCCAAATGTCACCAGTATATTTATGATTGTTGTATGTTTTATACCATAAAGAAAAAGAATTTTCCTAAGAAGATCCAGGAAAAGGAAAAAAACAGACGATTTAAATACACAAAATTTAAACACACAAAACCAATAATCATAATCTGTGTAATTGTAATATAGCAAAGATCTTTTAAATAAAAAATTACACATTCACTCAATACTGCACTTACAATCTCTGGTAGAAACAGAAATAAAAATTAAGCTTCATAAATCCTTAACTATTGCTTAAGTTGTAGAATCATAGAATCATTAAGGTTGGAAAAGACCTTCAAGATGATCTGGTCCAACCATCACTCTACTACCAACATCACCCACTAAACCATGTCTCTAAGCACCATATCCAACCTTTATAAGGCTAAACTCTCTTAAAAAAGGGAAGGGGGGACAACGTAAGAGAGAAAAGGGAAAAAGTTAACTTCTCTGTGATTTATGTGAAGACTTACAAGTACCTAATTTCATGCTGTTTCTAATGCAGTGAAAAATTCTTACTCAAATATCATTTTTTACATTAATCTGGATGGACTTGGACTTACAATACTTAAACAAATGGAGTATTGCTTAAGTATTTGCTTACCTTTTCAAAACCATTACATTTTCTCTCATAGCATAATCAAAGAACTATATGAAAAAAATTATTGCTTATTATTTTGTAGTCTACTACATTTGGATTTCTTATTTGTGCTATATGAGCTATTAAACCCCAAGTATTTGATATATTTTAATGATTTTGATATTGTTGTGAACATGTTTTCATAGCCAGGGGCTTCAAAGTTTAATAAACATTTCTAAAGCAATTGGAATTGTTTTATGAAGTACTACTGAAGTCAAATAAAATATTGTCTTATTAATAAACTGTCTCAGTTGGAGATATATGCACCATCTTCTAGAAGAAATAAAAACAACAGTCACTATTGTAATAATAATTGAGAAGTCAAACTCAAGCAGATATTTGAAATTTGTACAGCACCAAACAAATAAAAAAATTTGCTTAATCGATGTTTCCATTCTCACTTCCACCTCAAATCTCCTCTCACATGAAAATGGTGCAATATAACATTTAAGATGCTGATCAATTTTTCCCCCATCATTCTTAGATTTTAGCAGACAATATTTATTTGCCACAGGAGTAGAGGACAAACCATTCCCCCACTACACCTTTAAAAAAGTAACACTGATTTGACCTACTAGGATGTTCCTCATATGCTATTATGAGGATTAATAATTCAGTGCTCTGTGGAAAAGAACCTTTGGAACATTTCAGGCAGGACCATCTTTCCATTTCATATACAGATTGCATAGCATCATGACATTGTCAGGTTTTTGTCATTGTCAGGTGATTTTCAATCATTTACATGATTGATTGGGACTTTCCAGCATTATGACAGAATAAACACAAGTTTCAACACAGGCATTGCATGAGGTTGCTTCAACACTCTTGTTTTTTAAATATCATTTTCAAACAGAGCGTAATGAGTACTGATGATAAAGTAGAAAAGCAGTATGTAAAAAAATTTGGTGTGCCATGGCTAACTTAAAATTCTATCGCTCTTTATGAATATAAGATAGTACTATGTGTAGTATACAGGTGATGTTTTAATTGGTTTACATACAAATCTGAAAACAAAATTTAGAAAACCTATATGCTTCAGGTACTCAAAAAAACAAAGGGAGGAGGGAAGAACACAGAGCTGAAACAATCCCCCCACCAACCTGCCTTAAGAAATTTGTTCTTCAGCTGGTTTAATCAAAATGTCTTATTTCCCTGAAGAGTTCTCTCTTGCTGCTTAAGCAGAATTTTCATTCTCCCTTTGCCCTTCAATATGATGCCATCTCGCAAGAGACCGTGGCCATTTCTATACTTTATCACCATCAGAATCCTTGAACAGTTTGTTTCTGGGACGTTTGAAGGTTTTTTTGTCTGCTAAATTAGAAAATGATTCAGCACTATATTTCTCAAATGTATTTTAAGCTCATTGAAGGCACAGACCCCATATGAGTATTTCCATTTTCAGAAAGGGTAGACCTATTGAATTAAATAAAACTTACCAGGTAAGTAAGGATTTGCAAGATTGAGCCCTTAATCTTTTCAAAAAAAAAAATCTTGAATTTTAACACATAGATAACTACTACACTTAATAGGCATTAAAAACAACACACTACATTAAAAAAAAATAATCCAGCATAACCATCATGGAAATACTGTCTCAACGTAGAATGGCAGCAAATAGTTTCCAACTGAGTGGAACTATAGTAAGGGATAAAATGAAAGAAATTTACATAAACTGTGGGTGCTCTAAATTTTTTATTCAACTTTATTATATTTTATATAATTTATAATAATTATTGATATATGTTATATATTGATGAATATCTAAAACCAATTCCACAACTGATTTGCATTGTTACCCATGTGAAATCTAGTACGAATCTGCAACGCAACCAACTTCACCAACTAAGCAACACCTAGGCAATCCAGATTTAATCTGCATTTTACAGGTTATATTTTTAAGTTGAAAAAGGACAAAGTCATTTGATATATTATCTCCATGAAAAAAAAAGTTATATCGGAAGACAGGTTTAAATGTTTGAGGTGCAAAGACGACTGCAGCGGATAAGCAAGAGGTTAGCAGCTCTTCAGCTCAACTTGACTGTTAAAAACCCCACTGAAGACAGAACTGACTGCCCCACCTGGCTGCTTGTCATCTCAGTGCCATCTTAGTACTCACACTAAACAAGAGGCTACATGCACAATTGCCACTCTCCCCCTTCTACTCCCCACCAAAATTAACACATCTCAGGGGCACTGCAACGGAGCCAGAGTGAAAGGACAAGACTCCGTTGAGCTCTTCCCAAGCTATTGCTCATGAAGTGCCCTGCGGTACACCTGCCTTAACGTAAGTGATCCAGGCAGGTTTCACAGGACAGTTCAGAGAGTTCTGCTCTGTAAGTGAGCCCTTTCCTTTTTATTTTTCTTTTCCATTTCCCATCTAAGCAAGAATGCTACTGAATCATCATCACTTGTGCACATCTGAGAACCATAGCACTTTTTTTTTTTTTTTTGACTTCAGTCAAAAAGTAGCCAACACTCCAAGCTGTACTGGAGTTTGGGAAGCATATTAGAAATGCATACCAATGCCTGTTTTAATGACTTCCCTCCACAGATTAGTCTTTAATGAACAAAAGAGGCACCATTCACACAGCTTCTTAGACAAAAACACATATACTTCCTTGGCAGTTTTCTCCTGCTTAAGTTCTGATGGCAGGTTAAAAACTGACTTTTTTCATAACGTTCAACCATGCACCCATTTTGAATGCTTTGTATTCTTAGCTATGTCATTCCTGTAGACCATATTTCATGCAATTACCTTAGTTTTAAATTTACAAGTCTATTGCAACTGCAGGCAGACTGAAAGCAGGAAGCATGAAAAATCAGAAACCCAGAAGGCAGACTAAACATAACAGGACTTAAAACTAGTTTTCTGTGGCCAGTTGGTTTGAGCTGTAGAAAAAGGTTTTCAAGGGAATAAGTATCAAAATTTTACTTTGACACTGTATGTCAACTGCCTACTTCAGAAATCTATCTCAGACTTTTCTCTATCTTTTAAAAATATACGGATAGCTTCAAAGCAAGGCCATGAAGTAGGTGAGGCATCGCGTCCTTCATACTAACTGGGAAGTCAGTTAGTGGTAATATCAGGTAGTCAAGGATGCACTTACAAAGAATACTGATGTCCTCAATGAATTTGTATTCCCAGCAGACTTTTCACAGGCATGAAAGTTTCCACAATCTGCCATAAGAATTCCAGCAAAACTTTTTTGGATGAAAGCAGGCTTTCAATTTAAAGAAAATAAAGACTTTTGAAATAAATGACAAACTTGAATACACTTCATTGCAAAAATCTAAAGGAGAAAAACATAGCAAGTTTCAACTTTTTTCTTCTTTAAAGACTCAAATCTCATTATCACTGTTCTTTCTGAACTTTTAATTCTTTGTGAAGAGCAATAAAGAAAAGAGTTGCATCATTTATGGATCAAAGACTTTTTTTTTCCTTCCCTCTTCCAAGGTAAAGAAGCACTGGAAAATGCCAAAGCTCATAAAATGAACCATAAGAGTTTACGAGAGAAGGAATGTCTTAAAATTCAGCTGGTTCCTGCATGTCCTGGTTTCAGTTAGCACAGAGTTATTTTTCCTCCCAGTAGCTGGTAGGGTGCTATGTTTTGGATTAGGATGAGAAGAGTGCTGATAACATCCTGATGTTTTAATTGCTGCAGAGCAGTGCTTACACCAAGCCAAGGACTTTTCAGCTCCTCGCTCTGTCCTGCCAGCGGGCAGGCTGGGGGTGCAGCAGGAGCTGGGAGGGGACAGACCCAGGACAGCTGACCCAAACTGGCCAAAGGGGTATTCCATACCATATGGCGTCATGCTCAACAATATATAGGGGTGGCTAGCCGGGGTGGGGGGCCAGCTGCTCGGGGTTGGGCTGGGCATCGGTCAGTGGGTGGTCAGCAATTGCATTGTGCATCACTTGTTTTGTACACACTATTGTTATTATTATCTCCTAACTTAATAAACTGTCTTTATCTCAACCCACAGGCTTCACTTTCCCGTTTCTCTCCCCCATCCCAGAGAGGGAGTGGGGAGGTTGAGCGAACGGCTGTGTGGTGTTTAGCTGCCAGCCGGGTTAAACCACAACACTGCAGAACCATATCAAAGACGAGAGCAAACAGAACCAGATTTCTTTAAAGACCATCAGTCCCGCTTGAAAAGTTCAACCTGTTTTACTAGTTCTAAATCTTTTAAATTGATTTTTCCCGACATAAGTCAAACATTTTCCCACTTCAACTCCATCCATTACAGAATCAAAACTATTGGCTTTTTAAACAAGAAAAATACATGCTTTACAGTCATAGAGTTCAAGAAAAGAAATGGCAAGATTTTTCAAACTACTGGATTTTGATCAAAAATCACAGGGAGGAATATTCCAGCAATTATATGTTTTATTAGCTACTGTGAGAACACATGTATTTCATCTTGCTAATGTTCTAAAATCTAGTGGGTGCTTCAGGCTGCAGATGTTCCTGTCTAATATGTAAAAAGCTCCATAAAATCTGTTTATAAATAACGATGAAGACACAGACCATTAAGGAAAACGCAGTAGGAACGCAGAACTATGCAGAGCCCTCACTACCCCCATTTTGTGCTGTTCTGAGACAGCTCCCTCCTCCTCCTCTCATTCCTATTCCCCAGCACTGCCTGGCCCTGCTGCACCATGAGTTAATCTTTGTGCAAGATTACCCCATTCCAACTCATTTTGCCTGTATGAGTTCCTTCAAACAAGAAGTACACTGGCAAAATTTACTCAACATAATATAGTTTCCTTACAGTATCCGACAGGTCTGCATTAAAGAAATCACAACATTTAGATTTTAAGTCTCTGCAGCTATCCAATAAAAAGTAATGGTAGGCATCCCAATTGTGTCATTTTTATTGCAGTATGAATATTTACTGCCCTGGTTCTAGGATATTACATTTTACTCTTGCGTACTGTGCAAGAGTAAAAATAAAAAGAAGTTGTTGCAGGATATTAGACCTGGACTTTTTTTTTTTTTTCCATTTTTTGTCTTTCCCATGCAGTCTATAAGCTCACTGTGAAACTCTACTAGTAAAAAATGCTTTTGCTGATTTTTTTTGTTGTTTTTCTTTTAAATAACAGAAATTCAGAAGGATTAATGCTTAATTCACTGCGTAGCAGGTATACCTCATTTCAGATTTTTCATAGTAATGTATTTGAATCCATAATTCCACTTCTTAGAATTTTTACCCCTTATTCTATTTGTTCCTTAGTTCAGATTATGCCAACATGAAATAGATTTCTGAATAACAGCAATCCTATGTGCCTTCTGTAGCTACCTCAAGATCTAGAAAAGAAAAAAGAAACACACAAGATGACAGTTTAACATAGTAATGTAGACTTAAGCACAGAAGATTTCTACATTTTCCAGTGTCCAACTGGAAATTAAACATTCACAGGCCATCAAGCATTGTTAGAAGTTACACACCTGGACAATATAATCACAAAAACAGAATGGTGGAAAAACTCAAAATCCTTATAAATCTAACAAATGTTATATTGTTATGTAAATAAATTATTTATTATTTAGAAACATTATAAATATTATATATTCTTCAGTCAAAAGTTAAGACATGCTGGGACTTGGAATTTGTTAGTACAGCACTACCGCAATAAGTAAATGTTATCTACCTTAGCAAAATGAAGCACATCTCTCTTATTTGCAGCGGTGCAGTTAAGCATGTTCTCCTGCATATCAAGCTATTTCACTTTGCCTCTGACCACCCAACCTGTTGCAACCTTATCAATCCTTATCACATCAAGCCATGTGAGTTCTGCTGCCCACAGAACCTATTTGAGAAACCAAAACTTGTTTTATGCTCACAAGATCAAGCATGCAGATGCTCTTCAGAGCACCAGAGGATGAAGAGACCCTCTCTGTGTTTGCCACAGGGTGAGGGTACCCAGTCTGGCCTCCTGCCTGTGTACGCAGCACCCTGCAGCTCGTTGTGGCGCTTACCTGAGAGCTGCTCTACCCGTGCAGCTAACCAGACCTACATATTAGGGCTGGCTAATACCCTACCAACCTTCTTATAAATACAGCTGAAATGCAAATACAGCTGTAAAGAAAACTTTTTGGAGGATGACTTGTCTGTGAAAAAAGACTGTCAACATTATGGTGGCTGCTGTCACATCTCAATCCCAGCAGTCCATACATGCAGCAAAAGTAGAAGAAGCATGGTGAGAGAAAGACATGATAGACTACCACCTCCTCACCTTCTATTTGAATACTTATATCAGTACCTCTGAATTGTACAGTACATTGTAGTGTACCCCTGAATTGTACAGTTGAAATATTTCTACTACAGGTAGGCAGCAATTTTACTTGCTTCCAAAGTATTATTCTGTAAATGATTTTTTTTTTTTTTTTTTTAAGTGTGCAGAGCACTTTCAAGTTGAATGCATTTATTTAAAATTTCTTCAGGTAAAGGAAGGAGAAGCCTTGAGAACAACGACATATAAGTTTCTAAGGGAAAAAATGTCAAAAGATGGCTGTTGATTGGAGGTAAAAAGAAAATAAGAAATCACATTATATGTTTGTTGTGGTTTAACCCGGCTGGCAGCTAAACACCACACAGCCGTTCGCTCACCCTCCCCCCTCCCTCTCTGGGATGGGGAAGAGAAACGGGAAAGTGAAGCCTGTGGGTTAAGATAAAGACAGTTTATTAAGATAGGAAATAATAATAAAATAATAATAATAGTGTGTACAAAACAAGTGATGCACAATGCAATTGCTGACCACCCACTGACCGATGCCCAGCCCAACCCCGCGCTGCTGGCCCTCCACCCCAGCTAGCCACCCCTATATATTGTTGAGCATGACGTCAGATGGTATGGAATACCCCTTTGGCCAGTTTGGGTCAGCTGTCCTGGGTCTGTCCCCTCCCAGCTCTTGCTGCACCCCCAGCCTGCCCGCTGGCAGGACAGAGCGAGAAGTTGGAAAGTCCTTGGCTTGGTGTAAGCACTGCTCTGCAGCAATTAAAACATCAGCATGTTATCAGCACTCTTCTCATCCTAATCCAAAACATAGCACCCTACCAGATACTGGGAGGAAAAATAACTCTGTCCTAACTGAAACCAGGACAATGTTATAACATGTGGTCCTTTTTTCCCTCTCTCTCAACTACCATATTTAGTAGTACCTGGAGAAATTTTCATTGTTTAATCAGATAAGACTACTTTGCTAGAAGATGAGACAAGATGCCAGAAAGTACAAAAGTACAACTGTTCTCCATTTTCTCTTGATTATCATTCATTTGTAACACAGGAAGCTATAGGGATTACATTACTCACAAGAAATGCTGCTTCCCTTTCTAAAGAACCTGTATTTTTTGCAGCTATAATTCCATTCATTTACTGCTAGTAATAACAATCTGACCATACTCACAAACCTGGTATGAAAATCATATTTATACTTGTAATTAACAGTAGACACAGCAAAGTAGATAGAAAGATCTGCAGAAAAGTCACAGTCAAATAAGTGGGACCGATTATATATAATCTAACAGCCACACCCAGGATAGTGCCAGCTTTCTTATTCACGTGGAATGAAGCAAGGACTACCTCTCTTATCCTACCTGCACTTTGATACTTCTCCACCTTGGCTAGATTATGCAACTGTTTTTCCCTTCACTCTGCATCTCCAGATTTATTTTCATATGTCCAAAAATAAATTAATACTGCCTTATAAACTAGGCTATTTTCTTTGTTGCCGCTACAGCAAATTTTATTTTATTTTTTAATTACCACTTAGGTTGGTAACAGTTCTGCCACATTTCAGTCTTCCCTCTTCTCTGTTCTGCTTATCCAGTATTCTCCAAATGTCATGCATAGTTGCAACAGAACCCATCTAGCTTTAAATTAACCAGGTTTGGTAGCTGACCTTCAATATCCTTGATTTTTTCTTTGAAAAAAGTAAAAACTCTTATACAGAACTCACCCTCATAATATAACTGCTCCACTTGGCTTTCACACCAGGACACTACACATTCAATTTCTCACTGGTCACACAATATTATGTTTGGAAAGACCCATCTAAGCCAAGTAAAAGTGTTATTTCTGGAAAGTTTTTTTTTGTTTGTTTGTTTGTTTTGTTTTTAAAATGTGAATAGGTAGTGAGGGAACTACATTATTACTGCATTCATCCTTGCCAAAAGTGAGTAAATGTCACCTAATGCAGGTGAAAAGGCATTTTCTTCTGAACTGCTGGGATGCTGTTCACTTCTGGCAGAGTAATTATTAAGTAACCTCACTTCATGTCTATAACACATTACTGACAAAGGCCTCACACATTCAACAAACCATGAGCCAATACAGAAATTATTTACCACTTGTTTTACCTTATTCAATATGTCTGTCTTATGCTTGATGTTCCTGGGCTTACTTAAAAACAAACAAACAACAACACAAGAAACCACACTTGTTTTTCAGGAAATGAGACTGTGTACATAAACATGTTCTGCAAGAACTAGTAACTGTAATATTCTGTTCCCCCCCCCCCCCCCACACTCCCCTTTTGTCTTATAAATAGCTACAAACAGAGGGAAATAAATTCTCTTTCTTTCTTCTAAGAATTTTTTTTTTTTTTTTGTCTGGGTACAACAGATGTTGTTTCCACAAATTAGTTTATAATTTCTTTCATAACTCAGTCAGAACAACCCTTCAATTTATAGTCAGGGAAAAGATTTAGTGCTGCACATAATTCTTGTAATTATGTAACAAAACTGCACTTTGCTAGATGAAAGCCTTGGCTATCAATCATTCAGTTTAGTGTATGGGCAACTTAATCTTCTGTTACACCAGCTGTGCATAGATCAGCCATATACACTGAGGATTTGTTAGATTTCCATAGAATTAAGTGTAAATGACTACTGTGATAGGAAACAGGCAGGCAGCAAGCAGGCCAGATAGAGAGTGTCAAACTGCAACAGCAAAGTAATTAGGGACGCCACACACAGCAACTCCTGCCCCCTACCAATTGGCAAGATGACGGGAAAACATGTAGATACTGCTTGTCAAAATATTGTCAGCAGAAACAAAGCATATATAGTTCCTCTCCTTAAAATATCCAGAACTTTCCTAGTTCAAAAAACAGAAGATGAAATAATAAAACTGCTTGCACAGCTCAGGTCAGTGACTTGGAGACTGGTGGATCCTGAGCTTTGAAGTTCAGCATGAAAACTGCAAATGTCACACCATAAAATAAAAATTAACAGGTAGTAAGCAAGCAACATAGCTAGTAACACTACTGAAAATAACGTTCATGTAGTTGTAGCAGCAGGATTTTTTTTTTAATTTATGTTTTAAATAAAAATATATTTTAGGTAAGTGAAAAATCCATTTTCACTGATACATAAAGGGGTTACACTGTCAACCACTAAAGCTAAAGTTGCTGACACATGAACAGGTACAGAATAAAAAGTACACTGAAGTTTCTCCATGAGGTCACTTACATGTGCCTGAAGACAAGTGAAATTCCAGGGGTTACTGCATGTTTTTAAGGAAACTGATTAGTGAGCCCCATAAAATAGGCTTACTGTATGCCTTCAATAATCCATCTGGAATCATTATGCAGTGTCTGGATACACTTAATGCATTTTTCATACTAAAATGCTGCAGGGATAAATGGATTAGAAATTCTGACAGACAAAGTATTTCAGAAGGAGTACCACAATAAAGTCAACCACAAAATGGGGAACTCCTTCCCTCACCTCTTTGTCCTTTTTAAAATGGATCTTAGATGGTATTGGGGCACTAAAGTTGTTTGTTCAAGTTCTGAAACAGCTGCATTCTCACAAACTTCAGAGATGTTCTTTAGATTTGTAACTTCTCCAGTGCTGGATGGCACAAATTCTTCCTACCTCATCCAGCCTCTTTTTGTTGTTGAGGGTGACAAGCTGCCCTCAGCAGTGCCCAGTGAACAAACGGGTAAGAGGCAATGGGCACAAATTAAAAACAACAAATTAAAAAAAGTAAAAAAAAGGAAACTCATCTGAACAAAAGAAATCACATTTTTACTATGAGGATGGCCAAACAATGAAACAGGTTGTCCAGAGAGGTGGTTGAGTGTTCATACTTGGAGATGGAAAGCAGTCCTCGGCTACCTTCTTGGAGCAGGGGAGTTGGACTCAACTATTTTGTGATTCTTCTTGACTTAGAGAAACAAGAAACACAGGAAGATGGTTTTCCACTCCCATGAGTTACAACCTACATTGTTGATGAATAATTCAAGTCCTTTGGCTCATATCCACTCTCAAATATGACACTGAAATAACAGAACTGACTATGTCTCTTCTCTTCAAATTCCCACTTGAGAGACTAGGAGACAAATTCAGGAGAAAGGTATGCAATCTTGATAGCATCAAGCCCCAAGACTAGCTGAATCCTAAACTGCATGTAGACTATCTGGATACAACTTCCTCAAAGTTGTGAACTGGTGAGTGCTGAAAGTCTCGAGGAAGAATCAAAATAATTAAATCCAGTTAATGGTTACTAGAGACAAAAACAAAAAACACCCTAGACAAACACAAGTTAAACTCCATAATTTAAATGGTGGAAATCCTAAATGCTGTTGGGTATCTTCATATTTTCAGTTTTGCAAGAGAAAATCACAGTTAACTTAGAGACTAAGATGTAGAAGTAGGTTTTGATCCACATCCTTGACCCTCTTGAAGTTAGAAAATTTAAATTTGAATATTGTCAACTCTTACTCAGCAGAAAAGACCTTTAACTTTTCTTATATAACCTGTATATTAAAAGCCCATTATTCATTGCTTTCAGCTTTTTTAATATTAGTGAATTACCTTTTCATTTTACAACCCTGTTCATTAACATAAAAAAATCTGAATTGTGAAATACATGAAACCTGCACTTCACGTTATTACCCTCAAGTCATAAAGGATGAACTGATAATTACTTCATTAAGACTGCTGTCAGTATTTTTCCTATCACCTGGAAATAATGATTCAATAAATATTATGTTAATATTAAGTTAGAAACACTCCATGAGATTAAAAGGAATAAAGCAACCCTGCCCACTGTCATACTGAAGTTTTTCCACACATGCAGCAGGTATGAGTCAGTCTTTATATAACAACTTACCTAACTGCAATAAAATTGCTCTTTTTGGTGTGAGGGAAAGGGTACCTCAGTAAAAATTATTTATCACAAATAGAAGGCAATTTTCCCTGGTCTCTCAAAACACGGGACAAGGAGGAGTATACTTCTAAGCAGGCAGGGAAGCTCACTGAAGAATTCATGTGATGGGTGACTACTGTACATAGGGAAGGAATAAGAAATACCAAGACATCCCGTGGTCACGACTAGATTCTCACGATGTTGACATGAGAAGTCAACACTGTCACAAATATCAGGAAGTTGGAAGGAAACACATCCTAACACACATACACTAAGATAAAAATAATTAAAAAATATATGAAAAAGTAGAAAGTCTGCTTCTTTGAACATAATTGAAAAAGATGCGTAATTTGAATATAGTACGCAGCTTAGCAATACCAGATTCAAACAACAATCCCAGAAGTAGCAAGATAAGCTGCAATTTATCCTTATTCACAAGATAAAGAAGAATCATGGAGAAATCAAAGGTGATAACCCATTCTTACAGAGTTTAGCACAGTTGTGAAGATATCAATATTTAAAACATTAAAAAAAAAAAAGATTTCAATTTTGGTAGAGAGTCCTACTTATTTTTCACTTATAACATGAAAGGAAAACAAGAACTCACCAGGGAATTCCATGCTATTTCTCATGCATTTCTGAAAAATTTACTTCTGAATTTTTCAACTCCCAAATACATTTAGAGCAATGATTACCCTCACTCTCCTCACATACTACACTGACGAAATATTACTGCATGTATTTTTAGTAGAGGTCAATCACAAGGAGAAAGGTCATCTATTAAGGAAAAAAGTTGCACATGTAAAAACATACTTTGCTGATGCATGAACTTTGATCATATAGGTTTGACTTGTTTGTACTGAAAGCTGAAGGAACAAGAGGATTTGAATTAAGTCCAGGAGCAAGAGAGGACTTTGCATAGCAAAATACATTTCAGTCCATTCACTGAATGAGGTGCCTGTCATGTCTTCTTAGACCTGTGACCTCCATGAGTTACTGCTTTGAAAATGAATCCCCTCTGAAATGTGTTTTACTGAAATCAGCATGACTGTTACAGTGGTTCCATTCAAAATTAACTTTATTCTACTACTTGTTTCTGCGCAAATGTTTTATAAACAATTATTTCATAACAGACTATCTTTGAATTTCCAGAAGTTTAATTACACATAGTAGTTTACAAAAACAACTAGACAACCTTAAGACATAACTTGAAAAATAAATCTTTGTTTTCAAACTAGCTCTCACAGCACCCAAAACATTCAATCTTCAATAGCAGTTAATAATATTTATCTTCTGAATTATCCTTGATGTACTAGTAAGCTTTCAAGAACAGGCTTCAAAAAGTAGTATATTGAACTGATCATTTTATTAACTTTATTCTTAATCCATAACTTTTTTAAAATAAAAAATCATTGTATGGAGTAGCTACAGCTGGAGTGATTACAATTTTATCCAATTAATTTCAAGAGTAGTATAAAAGTGGTTACTCTCATGAGCCACTGGGCTCACTGCCCTCAAAAGGGCAAACTCAGATAAAGGAAGAAAAAGTCTTCTATGTGGATTGAGAAATTAAGAACAAAGAGGAAACAATTTTATTAAGACAAAAGAGCATGAGTACTGGTTGGAAAGCGTGTCCCAAAACACCACTACTGATAAAACACTAAGAGAGTATTTGGATATGCAAAGGTCTTCTAAGGAAATATAGAAAAGGACTCAAAGAAAAGCATGTCTTAAAGATCAAGAAATGTACAAATAGGGCAAGAAACACATGGAGACTGATTTAGACATTGCAATTAAAAAAAAAAAAAAGGTAAAAAAAATACAAGATGGTGAAACAGCATAAATTAAAGATAATATATCCAAGCTGCACAATAAAATACTCTGCAACATTCAGTACAGCACATCATGTTGAACAGAGGAAGAAATGGAAGGGATAGGGAAAGTATAAATAATTCCCAAACTGATGTTCAATCACAGCTTTAAACACTGTGCACAATATCACAAAACTGTAGGCCAAATAGTAAGTAATTTACAATAAATTTAGTAAAACATGACATCACACTGAAAAAGCACCATTACTGCAGGAAAAGCAGGATGGAGCAGGAAAAGGAGAGATTCAGGCCGATCTGTTTTCAGTAGCCCAGAATGCTTTAAAATGAGTGCTGAAGAAAAACACAGATTAAATAAAAAATGAGAAAGATGGAAGTAAAAATAAAATACCTATCTAAGCAGTTTTTTTGAGAAAAAAATCAGCAATTCAGACTTAGAAAGTGTTCTCTAAAAAAAAGTTATACTTCATTAATATTCTCTACTTAGAATTAAATGAAACATCACATCTCTAGTGCTAAGCAGTAAATCATCAAAACGTAGAAGATAAATATTAGTACAAGCTTCTTAAAGTGAGTTAAAGGAGGAAATAATGACATTCTCCTTTGAAGGTACGTAATGCTGGGAGAAACCATTTCAAGAAGTTCCTGAAGTACTGGATGTGATTTAGTATATTCATGAATCAAGGCGAATGGGACAAGAAGTGCAAAGAAGTTTCTTGGAAAACAGAATTGTGAGGAACAATTAAAGGACTGGAATTAAATGTGAAAGAGATTAAAATTGGAGTAATAAATTATTATATTTTTAAGTTGTAAATCTAACAGGCTACTTGGAGACTAAAAACGTTCATCTCTATTATAAAATCAAAGCTGGAGAAAGGTCTGTGTTTTACTCAAAAGCAGGGTAACTGCAGGTCATAAACATACCATATTCGTGAAAAGGCCAATGACATATGATGCACAATGTAAATAACTCTCAGAAAATAATAATACTACTGTAGGAATCAATTTTCTTATGTATTTATGTGAACAGTCTTCATACAAGCACTCAATTTCAGTCACCTCTGCAGAAAAATGATGTAGTCCAGTGGGAAGAGATACTACTAGAGATAGTACTAGAACTGCAAGACAACAAGCCTACTTTACAAGACAGCACAAGAAGAATACAACTGGTTTTCAAATAAAGGCTGAGACATTACATTTAAATATGAATGATAAATTAATTAAAACAGATACCACATGGTGGACAGCAAAAGGGATCTCTGGGTTGTGTTGATATAAAAGGAAATAAATATAAGTTTACCACTGATGTTTAATCTGGAAATTAGATGACTGTTTCTAATCATTATCTGAATTTCTGAGCAACAAGAAGTGTAAAACATTTGTTTTAAGCTAGAATATGATAATGATCCTACGATATAATAAAAAGTATTATAAAACAAAACAGCATGTGAATTTTATTACTCAATAGGCACTTTCACTTCCATTCTTCTAAGCAATAATGGCTATTTCAGATCACTTTCTGAAGTACCTGCTCTGCTCATACCTCAGTGTCCAACTACTACATTTGGAAAACACAGCAAAGAAAATAGCATTTTCTAGAAGTGTGTATGGGACACACACACCACAACCCAAAACTCTAAGAAAACCTAGCATAGAAAATGGTTTCTAAAAGGAGGGAAACACACACACACCCCGTGACCCAAAACTATGAGAAAACCTAGCAACAATATCATGGGAAGGGGTGGAAGCTACAAAAACTTTGTAATCTGACATTCAGAGGAAGCACATCCCTATTTCTTAACAGATAAGAGCATGACCATCTTGTTCAGAATGCTATTCCTGGCTGTGGTCAGAACCAGGTGCGTCAGAAGCAACAAAAAGCATCCATAGTCAAGGATAAAAATTTCCTGATGCTTGCCAGTTACACTGGCATTCTTCAACCTAAAACTCTAAGAACTTTTTTAATGAAGAAAAAAAATATTTCCCAATATAAATGTACATGATTTAACTACACATAACAGAATTATCTTTGATTCACACAATGCTTTTACCTTTAGAAGTATTAAGCAACACTAAGCTGATGCCGACGCTTGTCAGAACTGGCACTGAGCCAATCTGTATTTAAACTAAAAATACAGTTCCATATTTTTTGTTTTACAAATTCCAGTATGGAATCTAATAAATGTAGCCTAAGCATATAACTTTTATGAAATGCACTGAAGTATGTGATCCATTTCTCAACACCAGTTTTGTTTTCTCATTTTTCACTGCATGTGTTCCAGCTTAACGCACATCTCCAGTCTTTTGATTAAAAGTAATGATCCAGGCAATTGTCAAAGTATGTCTTGAACTCAGTGACCCCCAACTATCACAACAGCTATCGTATAAACATAAAACTGTTCTGATGATGTTTCAGTTGCCCACCTCTGAAGTAAATTCTTCAGGGAAAATCTCAATAAAAATATTACTTCCATTTGCCTCATCAGAATGATTTTTCTGATGAATTTCAATCACGTTTCATCTGAGCCTTAATTTAGTTTTCATATCAGTGCTCTAGAGCAGTAGGATTTGATATCACAACTTGCCACTCAATACAGAAAGCTGATTGAAACTGATGAAAGGTAGTCCTAGCCTCACAGACAGTAGAAACAAAGTCTTTGCCTATCATCCTGGTAATCATATCATAGATAACACTAAATTACTGACAAACATACCTAGCTACACTCTGGTTTTGTTTTTACATTGTATGTGTGTCAGTCATTACATTTTAAAAGAGCATGTTAATAAAGAAGCGAGGTAGAGCCTGATGTGGTGCCCCCACCAGGCACCACAGGGTTGTTTGCAGCACTATCCAGTCTTCAGTGAAAGAAGAATTGTCTTCAGACTGATGGAAAGGCCCAAGTGCTTTGCACCATGTGAGAACAGTCACCGGCTGAGTACGTGAGCCTGAGCACTCACAAGATCATAAGGTACTTGTGTGCATGAAATGCAACCGATGAGTAAAAGAAGTAAGCCGTAGAACAATATGTGAAGTGCAAACTGCTGTCATACATATCTGCAGACAATGGGAGTCCTCAGCACACTATTAGTCACTAGTACATCACATCAAGCTGGGCACTTCACATGCTGCATGAAAGTGGCATCTATGACAACATGATGGGAAGTGCACCAGTCAGATGCATGGCTTCCTAGAAAAGCAGGTTCTGTGAAACTCCACACAAAACTTAGCCTATGTACAAATATGGCAGTGAAGCAGGGTTTTATCTCAGGAGACAAAGAAACTGGGCAGACGACCTCATGTGTCTCTTTACTTTCATCCATAGCCACAAAAGCTATAAACAAATACTGCTGAAGTGGCAAACCTTCCTTCTGACAGAAGGGTTTCATGATACTGACACCTATCAGGGCAGCTAAAATTATGTAAAACCATCAACAAATTAAGACTAATAAACGCAAGCCACATGGGACATTATTTCCTTTTAAGATGTCATCTTCATCATCTCCGCACCAGTGGCTCTCTGATACTATTCTGGGGACATGGCCTCCAAAGCCTAACAGATGGGAAGGATAACCATTGATATTAAGAGCAACTTACAAATTATATTCCACAGTTCTACTGCATCAAATTTTCTTTCTTCCTCACCAGGGGGGGAAAAAAAAAAAAAAAAAAAAAAAAAAAAAAGCTTAAGAAATAGTTCAATTAACAATAAATAAATAAATATTATTGTACCCCTCACTGAATTGATTCCTCCCATCCACATTTCCAACTCAACTTTCTTAGATTGGGGGCAAAAGCTATCCTGTTAGAATTACAATCTGACTTGGTACACTGCTCACACATGTGGACGGGGAGGGTGAGGGAGAGCACAGACAGAGATCAAGTGCATGTACAAATCAGGATACATGCCCGAGGCAGTAGCTACAATTCCCATCGGGCATCAACCTTGTATTTGTGTCTAAATATTTCAATTTTGCACAAAAAGTCAGGGTTTTTTTTTTGTTCCCATGGCAAAACAACAATGAAAAATGCCTTTGTAGGAGACTTTGAAAAACATATTTACAGCAGGGAAGTATTCATTCAGGTTTTATTTATTTATTTTCCACTACAAATGAGTTTCTTGAACAAACATTTTCACTGAAATGTCACCAGTGACACACAGGTCGTTTTCCTGCATGGCTGAAATCAGCTGAGAACTAGAAACAAGCACAAATACTTTGCTCATTGTAGTAGCCATTAGAATTGTATTTCAGTATGTTTCATGTTCAATTACATTGCCTTTCCTATAGCTTGTGCACATTTCTTCGTAATTCTAGTTTCTGTGTTTGAACCTCCTATCAAGAACACACCATCTTGCTGTTCTCCCTCTTCTCCATGATAATCTTATAATTGAAACATAACATTTATATTTATTTATACGCACACACACATACGTGCTGAAAGTTATCAAGAGGGTATCACAGCTTTTCCTGCCTTCTGAAGTGTGGAAGTTTAAGGAGACTGTCTAGGCTAGATGAGCATCTCAGGTTTGCCACTGTGAATATTACCTTAGAGATTTAGGTTTTTCAGAACCTGTAAGATCACAGACTCCGTGTTCTACCAAAAGCCTGGACAGAAAGTTCCATTCTTCAGCTATTTACAGAAAAAAAAAAAAAAAAAAAAAAAGAAGTGTGAATTTGACAGCAAAAGTTTTACTTCATCGTTTACAATCTAGGAAATTATTTCAATTTAGAAAACAAATATGACAGCTTCTGAACTTCTACAAGAAATAGTAAAAAACCCACCCCACAAATAATATTCTTTCAAGCTTTAGTCAACCTGTCACAAATACAAGGTATGTATTTAACTAAGCATTTCACCAAGTCAGAGAAAAAGACTTGTCTGACAAGAGTTAATTTTCCTAAGTAAAAAAAAAAAAAAGAAAAAGAAAAAGAAAAAAAAGAAAACTTTATTCAAAGTAGCTTTATGAAAATTACAGGAAATTTTACATCCAACCTATTTTTATTTAACACTTTAAAAAAAAACATTAGATTACCACAGAGACAAGGTCTCATTTGCCTGCTCAGATTACACTGTACTTACATTGAACCGTACAGCATACATGATTAGCCCTAAAAGGTCTCTTTGGTGATTTTCACTTTTAATGAACTGGCTCGAATTCATTATACAATAATTGTATGGAGGTTTCACAGATAAGCCTCTGTCTTTAGGGTGCACAGGACAGATAGACCTCAATTTTACTGTAAAGAAAAAAAAACACACACCTTATTTGCTAAATGAACCGTAGATATTAATCTGAAATCTTCCAGGAACAGTGAAAGAAGCAAACAACAGAAAAATTACAGGTCCAATTGGATAATGGGCTTCATTCAGCTACCAGTTTACACCAGTTTATAGGACAGGTGAAATTACACTGATTTTCACCACTGTCAAAATGCGGAAGCTTTCTTTTGACAAATGCAGTTTTTGATTTTTGCATTGCAACCTTTCCAAAGGTGGAGAAAAACCAACCAACAACAACAAAAACAAAACAAAACAAACAAACAACAACAAAAAAGCCAAGCATTTACATGCTGGATAACAGCTAGTCAGACTGTCCTACTGCCTGGATGGGTACAAGACTTGGCAATCAGTCAGGTTTTGGACTTTCAGCTTCAATGCAAAGAGTCAAGCTGTCACCAGAAAAAGCAATCGCTAGTTCTTGCCAACGTTGCCTAGTCATGCAGATGTTGTGATGTTGTGAAGGCCTCTCAACAGGCTGGTTTGTTAGTAATCCTAGGACAACAGTGTGTCACTGAGTTACTTCATTTTTTGGGAATTAAAATCAGAATTCCATTTCCTATAGACAAATCTTCCTCTTTTACTTTCCAGACTATATACAACTTGCCATTACTGGGGTGAAATCGAAACCCAGAAAAGTGCAACCACCACTATATTAGACCTGTACACAACAATAAAAGAACAGTTGCACTGAGTCAGAACAAAAATAACCCAGCCTAATATCCTGTGTTTCCTGGTAGCCAACAGCAAATGTTTAAAATATGTATATATAGAGAGTAATATCATCTTATATTTGTCCTGACTGAGTAACCCATAATTTAAGGACTTTGTCAATCAGATGTCATATTTTCACTTGTGTCAACTAACCCTAGATGGATTCTTCATCCACAAGTTTGTCTTACCACCTCTCACATTCTACTACATTTAACACATTTAAATCTACCAGAATTGAAACTGACCTACTGGTATAGAAACCTACCAGAGCACTTCTCTTAGAGAAGAGTCAGCTGAAAACCATCAGATAAAGACTCTGGGGCTTTTGCAGTTGCAGACCAGATGCCCTTAGACACTGCAGTTTGGAGAAATCCATTCCTCAAGCCGCCCACTCTTTATCTGGAAATGCTTAAAACCCATTTCTGCTGCAGGGTGGACCCTCTGCACAAACCAGGTATCCCAGGGGGTGCCTGCCTTTGTGTGCAAAGCCAAGCTCCTCCTTTCCAGTAAAAAGGACTGCTTTTGGTTGAGAAATATGAAAAGACTGGAAAGGAAAACAAATACCAGGTACGGCAGGTGCTCTGGAACTTCTGATGGCAGCAAAGGAATTGAAGTTCATTATTTCCTCGTGACACCTTTGCTGGAGGATTCGGGATGTTCAGGACTATGCTGTACTAGATTGCTCCCTCATCATCATCACATCAGTAAAACGCTGCTGAACTTAGGAACAGCTAGGCTACCTCCAGGGAATATCACTTAAGGTAGACATCAAAGCACTTCTTGCTACTACTGAAGGCCCTTCTTTTTTCTTGCAGCTTGAGAGTTGGCATCACCTCCTGTCTCCTGTCACCCTCCACCCAATGGCCACAGGCAGCCCAGCAAGGAGACAAATCATGGACCTCACAGACCCACAGCCTTTGGCCAGACACCACAGACAGGAGCTGTACCTAGACCTCCAAAGTGCTACAGTGCTAGAAGTTGTACATGCAATGACCTGCTAAGAAACAATTAAAAAAGCAAACAAGCAAACAACTATAGCTAAACTGTAGTAAACACACACCACTCCATCGAGCAGGCCCTCAGATTCAACCTTTTTGCCCATGCTTCCAGTCCTATTTCAGGGGCAGCTGTTTTCTCACCGGCAGAAAGCCTGGAGTATGGAAATATGCCAAAGGTGTGATGGAGCTCAACCTGCTCAAAAGAAAGTTTCAGGGCACGGGGGAGACAATGGTGATTTCTTACCCAGCAGCTGTAGAAACTTTAGTTAAGTTGCATGCTACTTAGAAGAAGACCTCCTTTGCTCACACAGCAGGGCAAAGATCAAAACAGCAAACAGAAGGCAAGGTGTTCAATGCGGTGGGCCACAAACTTAGTTCACCAGGCTCTTGCTCCCTTCAGCCTTCTGTTTCAGAGGCACAGCAGACTGTCCCACACTCAGAACCAGCCCTCCTGGCAGGCTGCATGGTAGAGGAAAGCCCACTGCCCCCAAGTTTCATATCCCTGAACTGAATGCTGGTGGGAGACACAGTAGCTAAGGACTCCTCTGGTGTGGCATCAGGCCTCCATCTGCTTCCCATTCCTACTTGCCTTTCCTTAGAGATAATGGTGGTATGTATCTGGGGAAAACAAACAGCTCCCAGGTACCACGTTACATGCACTCCACTCCATCAATTTCTGAGGTAACTACAATTAACAAACCACAAATACACACACACACACACACACACACACCATAAATATACACATATATAAAAAGCATCTGGTAGCTTCTAGATGCTGTTCATTTTTGCATAAATAAATTAATCTAGTCAACCTCTTATTGGGAAAAGAAGAGTTGATACACTTGATGTGAAAGATATAGCAAACCATTTGACAGATTTCATTTGCAAAATCAGTTTAATTTACTTTTCCCTCACCAAAGGTGAAATTTCATTAACTACTAAAAGTTCTGAAACAAACCCCTGTAATTGTTATGCTAACTAGCAAAAGAACATTTCATCAGATGACATCCAACTAAGGCTTTTTGTTTGTTGGGAAGGAAAACCCTTCATACTTCTACACTATTTATCACTGTTCTTTCCTTATTCTTGAAGTAACGCCCATCTGTACTGCTTAGTTCTATCCTCATTACAATGCTCTAGTACTTGTTGAGCTTTTTATTTAATGTTTGAGTTCTATTGCTTTTATATGGTTTATATGGTTTAATAAATATGGCATTTTTCATGTCATGTTATAGCATACCAGAAACACTGATTGCAATAACATGTCCAAAAATAAGGGGGGGCATGTTCTATTATTCATACCGAAATGTGGAAGAAGAGAGATGACAAAGGAAGATTTCAATCATCTGCATGTAGGCAGAGCAAAAGGCACAATGAAGACTGAAGGAGATCAGGTTGAAACAACAAACAATTGCTTTTAAAAGCAGTTTTGCAGAGAATTTAGAAGAAAAAAATAAAATGCAGCTCTTGATTTAACCCCAAGTATTGCACAGAAATTATCATAGCCCCTCTGTAAGACTGGCAATAATAGTCACATTATTTCTGCAGTATGAAACAGGCAAAACAGTACTGCAAATCAGTAGAGTAATAATATATAAAGTTTAGTGTAAAATAAACTATAAATATAGGCTATATATAATTTGTGTATAAAAGATATGGTAAAGACTAAACAGATCACCTAAAAAAATCAACTGTAGAATGGACAATCTAAATATACTCTGTTAGTAGCACTCAAAAAACACCAAAGGAAAGAGATGGCATAATTAAGCAGCTACATAAAGGAGGCAGTTAATACTTAACACAGCAAGCTTTCGTATGAAGAAAAAAAAAAAAAAAAAGACTGGTTAAGTGATACTATAGTAGATCAGAAAAGCTCTTGAGCTGCAATAATGGCAAGAAACTATCAGACTCAGTTGGGCAAACCGGTCACCACAAATATGTTGAAATTATTGCAGGAAGACTAACAAAATTATTTGCATTTATGTTTAATACACAAGGCCCATACTCCAAGCTAATCTTATAGGAGATAAGTTTTAGAAAATGACTCAAAGCTCAAACAACTGAACAGCAACAGACTTCCTGAAGCAGATGATAATTCAATGAGGAATTAGATTTAAAACATCAACGTGTTACATTAATAACAGTTACGTCTCCTACCACTTGCATCAGGTTCTACAAAAAAAAAAAAAAAAAGGAACAATATACGTAATTCAATGTTAATCTTTATAAAGGTTGATACACAAAGTAATTCACAGAACTACATAGAAATCTAGTTTGTTCTGGGAAAACAGAACAATTATATTACAAGAATTTCTAAATACATTTGGAAACAAATGCATGACTTCTGTTTGAACGAACTACTTCACAAATCTACTTCAGTTCTTTAAAAAAGAACACAAGTTTGGATGAATAGGTGATAAAATAACATAGTGGTTTACTTGCACTTTTAAATATAAAGCCAAACAACAAGAAACAGAAAGGTCTTTTGGTTGAGACCCAAGTCCATGCAGGAGGCCTCAGTCCCCCTCTTGGGAGAGCACCAACTAAGACAAAACACTGTGCTAAGTCACTGCCAATCTAAAATGGTGTGGCTGTCAGTAGGATGCATCAGTATTCTAAAGAAACGTCTGTGGCTGGAAAAGGAAGAGATGGTAAGGTGACAATTGGAATATTGTACCAAATACTTTGCAGTAGTCAAATCTACAGCCAACTACAAAGCACAGAAATATCCTAAGCTATTGAGTGTCAAATACAAATAAATGAAAATGAACAATTTGAAATTGGCTATTAGCATTCAGGAAAGATGTACAGGAACTACCAAGGGAGAGAGGGGTTTTGTGGTTGTTTATTTTTGAAAACATCAACTTAAAACCTAGCATGGCAAAAAAAAAGAAATAAAAAAGCACATACAGTGTTAGGAGCTACTAGATGCTTTGTCCTAAAGCTTGGGTGTTTTTTTCCCCATTAAAAATGAATTTCCTTTTCCATAAAAATCTACACTTCTGGCATCCTTACACAGGAAAGCAGAAAACAAATAGCAATCCACAGAGCAACTGTATCTCTGACATCTTACTGTACCTTCCTCAAAGAGCAGAATTTCTGAAAAATAAGAACAGGGTTATCAGAGACACCTGTACGAGCTGAATTTCTAGCTGGGCATTCTGGCAGGCACAGGCCAGGTTCACAACAGAGGGCACATACATTGCTCTTGCTAAAATACCACACAGCACAGTCCTACTGAAGACAACTTCACAATTAAAGTTCATTAGCTTTAATTAGAAGTAAGGACAGAGTAATTTCATCCCTGCTAGGACTTTATGCTTCAAAACATGTCAGGATTAGAATTCTTTCATAGTAGATACTATCTAATGTCAGAAAAGCAGGTTAAAATTATTACATTTACAACACCAGGCTGTATCCCAAATCTAACTGGATTCTTTCCTCAGAGCAATATGATTGGTTCCAGACTCTTCAGTAACAAGTTACATTATTTGATGCAGTTGTAATATAAAGAGCCATTCATGTATTTACATGGTTTTGTTTGTTTTTTTGTTTGTTCGCTTTTTCTTCCTACTTACTAAGGATATCAGTTATTTGGTAGGGTTCACTTTGGGGTGGAGAAGGCGGCCTGGAGGTATGAGAAGACTTATTAGAATAGTCATCTATGGTACGGGCTGTGCTTTTCAGAGGACAGAGACTCACCATTAAGGATTTGCAAAGTTTTAAAATTCTTCTGCAGAATTTCTTTTACAGAACCACAAAAGTAACTCCCTTTCACCTCTCTCATTATAGATCACAGTTCATTAAACAATTCTTCCCACTTCAGCCTTGTCCCTCCTTCAGCCTTAGGTTTTATTAAATCAGACTTCTTGGTCAAACATTTGATTATTCAGGGTTTTTCCATCTGTTATTCCTGCACTTTCATGCTTTCTTTTTTATTGAAGACTTCATAGAGATACAGCCTATTGATTATGTGATGCCTGATAAGTTTGATTTTTTTTTTTTTAAATCAATCAGTAACATCAGGTTTCCCCAGATTCACACTAAATTGCAAACAAGTCATTCACACAAGTCATTCTTTCTCCCCTCTTCAGTTTTATATTTTCTCTGCACAGAATTTTTGAAATTTTTTGCTAAGTCTTCCAATGGGCTTAAGTTCCTCCTGACTAAACCTTCCCTTAGTGGCTCTGTCTAGTCTGCTTTCATATCTTGGATTTCTGGAGGTCCACAGATTCAGTTGCATTACTGGAAAGCCAGAAACCACAAACAACCACTATAATTGTATTACCAAATATTCAAGCACCTTTTAGCTAAAGTGGCACAACTACTTTTAATCAAAATATTACTTTAATTAACTTTTCCAAGAGCACATCAGATCAGAGAAGAATGTCTGCATTATATTTTAGAAACTGGGAAATATTTTGCTGTTTATTGTTTGTAAAGCTCAAACTACATACTATTATCAAATTTTGTCCCTGTAACACTAATGTGCGACTATTATACATGTAGATACAGATGCCAATATAGGTTAATGAGTTAGATTTATTCTTTTTGTTGTTGTTGTTGTTTTTTGTTTTTTTTTTTTTTAAAAAACAGCACCTCAGATCTATTGACAGTTTGTAGCCAAGAATAGACTAGAGTCCTTTTACAAATTATATGCGTCTGTTCACATTAAACTGACAAAAAAAAAAAAAAAAACAGATTTCCAGAATGATCTAGTCTCAATCATTGTAAACTTCAAGTTAAATCTTTTTTATTCTCAAAATGAAATTATCATCTTCTAAGTAAAAGTGACTCTCAGATTTGTGAGTTTAGAGAGAGGGTTTTTTGGCCAAGAGGAAAATACACCAAATCATAAAACCTCTGCTAACATGGGTGGTAGCATCAGCCCTGCTCCTGTGAATGCTAGTATTGGTTCTTTCTCTCCTCAAACAACATCACTTGCTAAAATATCCTTGGCATCTCTTCACCATTTCATAGAGTAATCCCAAATTTAGATCCTTTGCATTTTAAGTTGCAAGAAATTAATGCTACTGTTTTAGGACTGCTGTTTAATTAATCCATTAAGTACATAAACAACCTCCAGTAGCCCAAATACTCCCCAGAAAAATAAAGCTAAACACAGTCAAACCAGAGAGGACAGTGATAGCAGCTGTGATGAGACATGAACAGACATTTTCACCACACCATACTTATTAAATATAAGAGATTCAAATATACCCACTCACTGATTCCACATTAGAAACTCTTCTGAGGGACCCAACCCTGTTTGCAAGTAAGTTGTAAGTAGAAAAGTTTTCTAAATACTTTTAAGTACCTGAAGATTTGTTTTATGGAAGTTGAAATCTACACACTATTCTCATAAGCATGAGGGTAACTGGAGTTCAAGTTAATTTTTAGTCTGAAGATAGAACATCTTCATTAAGAAGTTCTAGTTAAAAAAAGGTTTATCCGTCTATTAAAAAGGGTCCTCAAACCCCCTGCAGATTCTCCACATGCTAGTAATGTGCAAAAATTTTTACTTGTCACACATCTTTAAAATTTTAATCAAAGCATGTCAATGCTCAGATAATGAGGGTTTTTTTCCCCTGTGGTGAAGTTGTCATAATGAAAGTTGCAGGGTACCATATATTTTCAGATGAACTGAAAACTGCCTCTCTTAGCTGTTGCATGTCACAGTATTTTTTACCCTTAAGCCCAGATATTTGACTAACTGCTTTCTAAAATATGAATGTTAGCAGTTTTCATCCTCAGTCACTTCCATTGCAGCATACAGAATGTTTATCTATAACTATTCTTCTCAATTTCCAATTTCTTTTATCCTAATTCCCATTTTCCTGCAACATGCCCAAGATTCTGTCAGCACCATGAATCTGAGGATTATCAAAAAGTATCTAATTAAGTTAAATATTCATAGAGGTTACATAACCACATGCTTCACCTTTCCAAGTAGTGATCTATTCTGGGAAGGAAAAAAAAAAAAAAAAAAAAAAGCTTTTCCTCCTTACTCTCTGATTTACTCTTTAGAAGCATGACAGCTGATAGAGATTTGGAGAAGGTAACTAAGACAGGAGAACATGAAAAAGGATAATGTATTTATCATGAAATGATAAATGAAATACAAAATGATGCAAGTACTCCATTGAATAAATCAAGTTAATTTCATCCATTTTGTATTCACTTTTCACTGGACTTTCACCTAAAAACTGCTGCTCAGTAAAAGACAACCTTACAGGTGTCTCTTTTCAGTTTGTATTCAGAAGTACTTTTAAGACGTGCCACATTTGACTAAAACTACCCTCAAATTGTGAGAAAAATCTGCAGCTTTCAAACTGAATTTTTCAGAAGTCCCAATCAAATTGCTGAATAACATAGATAGAAGACTTCAAACAAATACATTAAATCAAAACTGCTATCTTCTATTTTCAACTACCCCACTAACAGAAAGAGCAGTTAAACTGATTGCAAGATATTTGTTTATACTGAAAATACCATTTCCTGACCTAGCATTTATGTACATGAAAGAACATTTACTTTCTAATCATGAAACCACTATGACTTTATGTATCAGAATGTGCTACAGGAACAAGAAAGGAAATTACTCTGCAGAGGGAAGCAGAAAGACATGCACCTAACACGCACAACACCACAGGAAAAAAAAAATCAAAAAGTTTCTGAGAGGACTAACAAAGGATCACCTACTGCACAATCAAAGAACAATATAAGAATTGTGTACCTTGTTCTCCCCTACTAAATACAAAATAATGTTTCTTTGGATATCTTAAATGAAAAACACAAGTGCACTGCAGAGAAATGAAAGCATGGTTAAAAAATTAGCACGCTTCCTGCAGTTGTGACAAACCTATTTAGGAATACTACACCATGCCCTACTTTATCACACTGCTTTTAAGCAATCAGTATGTTTAAAAAAAAAAGAAAAAAAAAAAAACACCACATTTTGGAAAGAAATTGTTTATAGTTTAAGTGCTTTAGTAAAGGCTGGTTTTATTCTTTGAATCCACTTGAAAGCCACTTAGATTAAATAAATCTGTGTAAAGCAAAAGCAAATGACCAATAAAAAGCTTAATTATTCTGCTTTATGTCTGTAGTGTGAAAAGTGTGTAGGATAAAATAAAATTCTTATTTCAATGCTTAACTTTATACTAATTGATGAGGGAAGGTTTGGATTGGAGGACATGATAGCTGGGCCTAAATCCAGTTTTTAAATGATATCTCAGGCTTTCTTTCTTTCTATACACTTCACTTTTTAAAAATCAACAAGATCATTATTTTGAACCAAAATGTGTGTGTGTTTTCATATATCACGAAATACCCTTGCTGTTGCATAGCTCTAAGCTCATCTGTTTCTTTGCAAGGGTGATACTCTGGACCATACCTAAAAATAGTTCTGAATTCAGAACTTGGGAAACAGGCAGAGACGAGCAGGAAAGCAAACCCAACCCTTGCAAACCCACCACCTGCTTTCTGAAGCCTACAAGAAGCACTCCAATGGCCCACAGGGTTAACATCTGAGAATCACTTCTCATGTCATTCTTGTATTAGGTGTGATAAGTTAGTATCAAAACTGAAAGAGAGGAGTCTGAATCAATCCAATACACACCACAGACCTGGAGACATTTTGTGCAGTTCCAGTAACCTGTCCCAGGCTTTACTGATCATTTCACTAACACACACACTCCCACTGCTTTTGGGTCACTTGATTTCACCCTGGAAGTATGATAAAGGTGAGGCGTGAATTTATAGCTTGCCTCTGTATTCATTACTCTTCACCTACTGTAAGTACTTCTGTATGAAGTAAGGACATATCTATTACTAAATCAATTAATGTAATTGGAGAAAAAACCGTCAACAACAACAACAAAAAAGAAGTCGGTTTCAGGAGCTTTCTAGTTGTGAAACAGAAGAGGTATATTCCAACTGAGAACAGCTGCTGTAAGTTTAATTTGATTAAATTAAACAGTTAAACCATTTGAGAGAAAAAGCAGCTGGTATCATAAAGAGCAGAACAATACTGATAACAGGGGAAAGGAGATGTGCATTTTCATTCTAAGGGGAAATTCCTCACTCTAGGCCTAAAAGTTAGTTTTACAGACATAAACATCTGTTTTAGTGTTTGAATCTTCGGCACTGATAATTTTGAAGAATAATTATACATATGCAATGTACAGTTCTAATACAAGTGTTGATATTGCCTGTTAAATTATCCAACACTCCATGTTCTATCTGGTGTTGCCTGTATTTTGTGATAAGGCTGCTATAGATAAGGTTCCATCCAATATTTAACACATTTACAAATAAGATTAATAGATTAGCAACCAGACAGCTAAACAAGATTAGCACACATCCCCAAGGACAATAAGGATTTTAGGAGAAGAAGTCTAAATGAATATCTTTGGTCCTGCCTGAACTCCAGGGAGGAGGAACCTACATGCTCATGCCATCATCCAAAAAATGGTGGACCTAGGTAGTCCATAACTCCTGCTGCCCAGGTCTCATGCATTTGCTTTTAAACAAGCCTCCAATTTCATAGACCAGCAGTAACCAAAACCCTCTTCAGGCTAACCCTATTAGCTTGGGGAACAATACCCTTAATACCCTTACTGTGCTGCAAGAATATACATATGGGGTGAAGTCATGAGTATGCTATAAATTCACCCTCCAGGTTTTATTTTTATTTTTTTTTATTTTTTTTTTAACGCTTACATTACTTTGCAATAATGTTTCTGTATTGATAAAGCTTGATTTCGCAGTAATGCCATTTGGTCTTCACAACACTTAAAAATTAAGACTAAAATGAATCAACTGCAAAATATTATCAAGTGCAATAGCTTAAGATATTAAAACAACTACAGAAGGAGTCTACCAAATAGCGACATTTATAACCTCTTGCCATTTATGACAAGATTTATAGACAAAAACAAACAAGATACCTCACACCAAAAACAAACAAACAAAATACGCACACACAAACAGATTTATACCATAGATGGTTCTGTGTTGTTTGTCCTCCCCCCCCCCCCCCACCTGTCCCCCAACAATCAAATTCTTTGAGTTTTTCTTTTGACTGCAGGCTAACTGAATTAAATACTAGAAACATCTTATCCTTTTTATGTACCTTCCCATAAACAGAGCTTTGTTATAGCCACTATTAATTGTGTCTGATGCACGCTATGCAATTTGCTATGTGTATTTGTTACAACAAACCTCATTATAACAAACTGAAACTATAAGGTACATTCCCAGCTGTATCCCATACTGAATGCTACACACTCCTAGCTCATACCTGACTCTTACTTTTTGACTGCCTTTCAGAATAAGCATGGACTACATGTAAAAAAATTCATATTCACAAATACAATTTATGAGAAGCATCATCTGTCAGTTTGCCTTCAGTAGCCAACATCTCACATACTCTAAGTTAAATTATGTTCAGTCACGTTAGACAAGGGAACATATCTAACTCAAATACTTACACTTAACGGATAATTGAGAACTGATCCACTAAATGAGCACTTCTAATTACACAGTTGCTAGGTGGGGGAGGGAGTTTCTTATCTCCACAGCTCTAATTTCCTGTATGCCACATATTGTCCTTCATGAATTGAACTGATGAATATACATAATTATAAAATTCTTCTTGCAAATTAATATAGTTAGGCCTGAAAATCCAGTAATCAGACCATAATATCTGGCAATCTGGCATTATGGGAGCATTTATAGGAGCTAAAAAAAAGTAAAAGATAATGATGCAAGTTTGCAACGGTGCTTTTTTTTTTTTTCCTTTTCTCATTTTTTTAGTGTAATCAGAGCTATTCTCCTATTCCAAGGGGTGAAAAATGCCATCTAAAATTTACAAATTTACAAGCATTTGTAATAATAATAATAATTACGTTCTGTTACCCTACTACACTGGGGGGGGGTAAAAGAAACAAAGTTAAGCTTTCCCATATTGTATTTCAGATCAGAACTGCAACATCCAGAGAGGAGAAGGGAGAAGGAAGGTACACCAGATATTACCACAACTGAGAACAGACAGTACCTTCCAGTGAGGAGCAGCACAGGCTGATGTCTCCATAGAGGCCAATGACCAAGATGGCTGGCATGGCCACTGGGTTACAGCCTCACTGGCAGGGCCAGCCCTAGCATCCCCAAGCAGGAGGAGGGAGCAGGTCCAGCAGTGGCAGTCAGGTCTGGCCACCAGTTCAGGCATAAACACGGAGGCCCGTGGTGACAAGGTGGGCCTGAGGCACCCAGCCCAGCCAGGAACTTGGCCCATGTTTTGGTGAAGCAGGTGAGACCAGAGGAGGAGATTCCTCAAAGGGCAGTGCAAAGGCTCCTCCCCACTCGCTCTCCCACACCTGGATCTGACCTGCAGACGCACACCTGCACTGCATCAGAGCTCCTACAACCCTGCCTCCCGATATGTTTTAGTGCTAGCAGAAAGGGAATGAGTACAGCTTAGTTCGCTTCTCCATGAGAGCATGCAAAATTAAGAAATGTTAAAATCCAAACACCGTGCGAGGTAAATGGAGGTTTTGGTAAAGTACTCCTTAGTTTATACAAGAAAACAAGCAGACATAATGGGGTCTGCCATAGTTTTTACTTTTTTTTTTTTCACAAATATATTTCATCCACTGTTAAAAGACATCAAACTGGAAATACAAAAATTGTGTTTTGTATTGGTATGAATTCAGAAGTTTTTAAATTACTTGCTGTCTTCAGTTTTTCTCAGATATTCTGAAATGTCGCATCACACTGACGGGCAGAGTACAGAAATCATGCATATCAAAAAGGTGGGAACCAGCATACACTAAACACAAAATGGAACATAGATGATACCAGAAACTTTACTCATTTTCCATTTTAAAGAGGAGAAAACATTTTCCAATGTAGGCTCCTGAGGCTCAAAATTTCACTCTTCACTGAAAAAGAAGGCAAGTCACGGTATCCCCTTTCCTCTGGAGCTATCTGACGTGCAGAATTAATCCTCTTATTTGACCCATGATCACATTTTTAATCTAAAAACACCTTATCTAGACCACCAAAATATTTCCTTTTTTTTTTTTTTTTTTGCATATATTTTTCAGGGGAAGCTGCTTTACTTCACTGAGGTAATGCATTACTGAATTATAAACTCTATGCAGCTGTCACTCTTTGCCAAACATTCAGAAACATAAATGAACTCTGACAAGCCATTTATCTGGTAATTCAGTGTCAAAGTGTAATAATATCGCTGGGCTTTGTGCATTATCAGCGTTAAAGCAGAACTGGAGTTAAAATGCAAATTGAAAGCACCTTTTGTGTATCGGAATAGAAATTCCTATAGTTGGCTCCTACCCTGTTAATCTTTTAGGTTCCCAATTAGGTAAGAATAAAACTGTGTGGATAAAACTGAATGTTACATTCATTAAAATTGGAATTAAATTCTTAGCAAATTCAGTGACACCTATGCTGACTGCACTGGCTTTAGCTCTCTAAAAAGCATTATCTGAAGTTTGACACACTGACTCAAATTCCCAGTAAGCATATATTCACATCACAAGAGCAGACAGTGCAACAGAAGAAAGTACAGTATGCAGCAGAATAGGAATTCCAGGCACAACCATTAAGTTTTCTAATTTTACTAAGTTAAGGCGACCCCATGAGAACTGCCACAATCCTTTCCTCACTCAGTCCTTTCTCAGACACTGGTTCACGAGACACATTTTCAGTTATGGGAAGATAATGGTTTCTCTTCTGAATGTTTATTCAAAGAGTTTGCTTTTTAATTTAGATCTTGCTGTTATAACTAAACCTTAGAAGGTGGATTTTTTATTTTCCTGGATTGAAAATTATTGGCAAGGACTTTTCATTTCCTTCTCTCCCAAATGGGTTATAAATTTGAAGAACACAACCAGCTCTTCCTTATTTTCCTCTCCCATCTTGTCTCTTACTAATTGATCCAGGTCAATTTGATCCAAATTTGCTTTGATCACTGTGGCATAGTTTAATACAATGGGTTAGTACCACTACAATTGGTCTTTTAATAACAAATATTTGCAAATAAATTACAGTAAATATTGCAAAACATTACAATTAGTCTCTCTCTTGAACAACTTGGACTCCCAGTTTTACAATACAAGGTCAGGGTTTTCAAAACTGTTTGTTTCCTTGTATGTTTAAGTCAGGACAGACATAAGCATCAATGAAATGGGCCAGCAATATGCTGGAAAAGGGCCAGCACTAAATTTAACTGGGTCTAAGCTAGACAGACTAAACCTTAAACAACAGGGAAAAAAAAAAAAAAAAAAAAAAAAGATTTTTTTTTTCTGTTTTTAGTTTTTCTGTAAGTACCACGTTGAGCAAGAGTTCATGTAAGAGAGCAACAGTAAGAGTAAGAGTAAGAACTCAGGGGAAGCATGAGCTAGAAAGAATTAGAAAAGGAACTATAAACTACCAGATTTATACAATACAGATAAGTCATCTAGATGCAGACAGAGTCTCTCCTTGACCCGTCCCAACTGCTTTGTTATGTATTAGACTTAGATATTAAAACAATAAATATTTATACTTATTATTTAAAAAAAAAAAAAAAAAAAAAACAGAATCCAACACAGATATTTTGATTTGTAATCATATAAAAAAATTCTGCATGTTAAATCTTACAATTGCTACTAGTGTCAACAGCTGATAGAGGATTATCTTGAGAAGGTAGAGAGAATCTCACAGAAAGAGAGCATGAAAACAAATTAGAATGGTTTATTTTAGAAGTAACCAAACAGGTGTCTTATATGAAATGACATGTATAGACGATGTAAACCAAATGAGTTGTTTCTCTTATATCTTGACACCAGAAACATCTGCCTCTATCCTGATGACATCCCAAAACTGATACAGCAGGAAGCCAAAGTGTAAAATGAAAGGCAGTACTAGGGAGCAACAAGGGCCAGCTGGTCCAGTGACAGTTAGTGGTGTCAGCCATGGCCCTGTGACATGGCAGGTCTGAAGTCCACTGGGGCCTCAGATGAGCAGGGCAGAGTGCAGACCAATGGAGTGCAATGTCAAGCACAGGCACAGCTGCAAAACAGCTCTGGCAGGCTCCAAAAATGAGAGCCCAACCTTGAATTCATCTCATCAGTAAGCTTCAATAGCAATCACTTAAAGCACTTCACCAACCCCCAGTACTTAATGACATTCTTACAGTGTCAATGGAAATAATCTTTTTTTTTTTTTTTCCCCCCAACTTCCTAGGAGCTCCACTCTCACTCCAGTTGAGTTCATCTTTACATGTAGCCGGAGCTACATGAAGTACCAAAAGAGAATATCCAATGATGCTCATCAGCCTGGCCATGAACCTGCTCTCTTCCCTGCCCAAAATAAACATGTTCAACACCCCCTAGGATTGTATCTAGCTTTATCATCACCACATCATATGTAGCAGTGAGACATCAACTCATATTCCCAAGTCTTTTTCTTCTGTTACTTCCAGCTGAAGAATTTCACGATTATTAACTGAATGACTATTAACAATGTACTGTTCAATTACATCATTTTTTTTTTACTCTGATCTTACTATCAGTTCCTTTCTGTACTTTATTTTGTTCCCTTTCCAGTTTCAAAATGCCTTCTAACTGTATGCCACAGTTTAGAAACTCCCCAGTACCCCGCAGTAAGTCTCATGTGAACCTTGTCATTCTCGAATCTTTAACTTAAAGTAATGGTTTCTATTGTAGTAAATTATTTTAAATCACTGCACTAATTGACTAAAACTTAAATGCTGATTAAGTGCTGTTGAAAATCATACAATCTAATCTTGTTATTTACCGTAAGAGTATATAATAAATCCCTAATTACTGTTACATTAAAGTTGTGTAAAATTTATTCCAATTCAGTCACCACACACTTTTTTTTTTGTGCCAAAGTCCTAAATGCAAACATTAAACAGTTTTCATCCAATCCTACTTTATCATTTTACATAAGGCAGTGATGACATTCTTTTAGCCAGTTCTTTACCATCTCTAATCAATATCAACCACTGATTTCTTCAGAGCTCAGCTAATTACCATCTATGCAGTACTTAGCCCCAGGCAGTCTCAGATCTCTGAGATTTCCCATGTCTCAGAAAGATTGCTTATCAAAGACAGTTTTCAGGCTCATCTACAAAGATTTATGTTTAATAAACTCAGGCTGTTTTGTTTATAAGTTTTTCTGTCTCCTCCTTAAAAAAAAAAAAAAAAAAAAAAAAAAAAGAGAGAAAAGGCTTTTAAATTTTTTTTTTTTTTTTTTCAGGGGCAGTTCAGGCTGGATATCAGGAAAAGGTTTTTCACACAGAGGGTGGTTGGGCACTGGAACAGGTTCCTCAGGGCAGTGGTCATGGCACCAAGCCTGCTGGAGGTCAGGAAGTGTTTTGACAATGCTCTCAGACATCTGATCTGATTTTTATTTATTTATTTATTTATTTATTTTTGTGGGGTCCTTTGGGAATCCAGGAGTTGTACTCAATGATCCTTGCAGGTCCCTTCCAAACTGTTCTATATTCTGTATTCTTTATTCTGTATTCCAACATATTCTATGATTCTATGATGTTATGATTTGCTATAGTTGACCAATGGCTATAATCATCCAAGACAATTTCCCAGACACATTTAAAACAAACAAGACAAACAAACAAATACAGCCTTTACATATTTTGTTCTTCATTAAAAAAAAAAAATACTAAAAACAATCACATACACAAACAAAAAGTTGAAAGTACGCTAAATACTCACTTTACTTATTTCATGACCCAGAACTGTCCACAAACTAAATAAGAAAACCTATCCTCCCACAAGATTTCTATTATGTTTCACCATTGCACCTGCCTTACAGTAAGCTAAGCTTGAGAAGACGTTGTGTATGTAGGAGACATTAAGGGTTAAATGTTATGTGAAGAGCAATAAGGCTGCATCATGTGTTATTGTTTAAGTTATATCAGGAGAAGTGAGCCATATGTATGATGCAAAACAATGAAGCAACAACTGGTCCATGTAATCACTTGGAAAGCATCCTTTCCCTGCTGCTTTCTCTTGGTCTCGGCCATCATATCACGGCAACTAAAAAAATCAGCCTCAGAAAATATTAGCAAGAAATGAAGAAAAGCCTCAAATATGTTTTCAAAGATACATACATAGGTTACTATATTGGTTTTGGCTGGGATAGAGCTAACTGTCTTCATAGTAGCCCTTATGGGACTATGTTCTGGATTTGTAACTAAAACAGTGTTGATAACACACCAGTGTTTCAGTTGTTGCTGAGCAGTACTTGCACAGCCATGTAAAATTCACATAAAAATTGGTGTGTGTGTGCGGCTTTCACTCAGAGGCAGTTCCTTTTGGAAATCCATTGCGTCTTGATCTGGTTTACATTAGAGGCCTATTATATGCCCTTCTAATCACCTGATTGGTATTAGATATTTAGCAAGTGTCTTTATCACAGAAACACTAAAAATACTCCACTAGAAATGAAGGGTTGGAAGCAGACAAACCACATAGGGGAAAATAGTATAAAAGAATAAAAACTAAGGAAGAAAAGCAAAGAAGAGATTTTGAGAATAAGAGACTCAGAAAAACAATTTTGAGAGGAAAAAAGGTAATGTTAACATGAACAAAATTAGGTGCAGACACTGGCTCCAGAAAAGAAGACAGAATGAAAATACATTTTTTATCTAGAAATCAGAAGGTGATCTTCGTTAATCATATTAGAACAGATGTATCAGAATTATACACAGAACAAGAAATAGATGCTTCTCTTTCAGAAATTAAAGCGATATTAACCATTAAACCACTAAAGAACTGAACAAGTATAGAACACTTAAAGAAGCAAGCTGCTAAGTGAGGTTGTCCGTCAACAATAATTAAATTATTTCTGGAATACAGATGGCTAAAACAAACACACACACACACACACACAAAAGACCACCCTTATATTCATATAATTCTCTAGGTTTATCATTGAATCATTGAAACACAATACTGAATCATGTAGGGAAATTCTGAGAACCTAATCACATGTTCTGATATTTAGGTACTTCACTGAAGAATATATTAACAGAATCTGCATTTAACTGGTAGTAAAGTGAAATTTAAGTATAAATTAAAGTGAAATTTAAGTATATGAAATATACTTAAGAAAAGCAAGAATGCTTTGCAGAAAAAATATTTTCTCTCTTTTTAACCACATCATGTCATTAGTACATATTCCTCTTGGAAACCTTACATTCTACTAAAACATGTATATGAATTGACAGAATCAAATTCTTCCTTAAAATATTAATCTTTAATCTCTTTCTCCTCTTCTATTTTCCCCTCACATCTAGTTGTCATTTTTGTTAGTTACAAATGGACTTTTTTTAACCTAATATAGCAAAGCAAAAATAAAAGTACATCCAAAATTTCTATACATTTACTCTCATGAATAAATTCTGCAACACACACACACAAAACTGACATCCAGTATGTTTTCTGCTCAAATCATTCTGTCCATTGTACTAGACATCATACAGATTATGCATCACACAGTCTCTGCCCCAAAGAACACAAAAATTGCTCCACAGTTGAAAAGCAGAACCAGTGAGGTAACAACTCTATTAGTATTCATCCTTCAGTGTTCAAATCAACATTAAGTCCTGCAATGAGTGTGTTGCACGTGCTGGGAACTGCTCCCAGGATGTATCATAAAATACGTATTTGAGACTCTCAGCACTGAGATTTGTTTATTTCCTGGGCAGCACAAGGCACCAAAAAAACAGCTGAAAAGACAGGTTTTAATTTTCAAACATATGAATTCTTTAAGCAATGAAAGCACAGAGTATGTTATTTAGAGAAAGCATACCTGAAGGGCACACCTTGTTGTTTACGCCATCATTCTACTACCAAGAAAAAGGACAGAAATCACCCCAATTAAGAATATTGCAGCTTTGTTTCCAGTGGATTAAATAGCACTATGTATTTTGTCCCACTCCAGCATTACCTTCACAGAAATCTTTAGAGTATAGTGTAAAACTGTCCCTTTGGGTTTACATTAAAACTGATAGTGCAAAGAAGCTTCTATTGTTCGCCTTTTCATAAAATATTTTATGGGGGGAAAGAGCCTGAAGTGTTTTTAATGCAGCGCCTAAATAAAAAATAAATAATAATAATAATACAATCATGCTAAATAAAGAGCTAACTTATCTGTAAACAGAAGGGTCAGTGACCTAGCAACAGGGAATAGCCTAAATTTACAACAGTTAGACTATAACCTTGTGATCCATAGCTTTTCCTAGGTAGGGTATTGAATACTTTATCGAAATATTTACACGTGAATACTGCTCTTAATAATATCCCTCACTAACACTAAAAAGAGGCAAAAGTGGTTTTCATTATCTCTCTCTTACAAGGCAGAAAGTGTTAATATAATTCCACAAGCAAAGAACTGATTTAGGACTAGAAGCAATAACTTTGCATTTCCTAAAAATGTTAGTTTTCATTTATCTTTACACCAAAACCAGACGTAACATCTCTTACCATGACAGATATTCCTCTTCAACAACAACATCACAATCCACCAAGCCAAGTGGAAAGGAAACAATGGCCATTCCTCCTAGCAGCACCTCACCTGTATAAAAGGTGGGTGGACTATATGTAACTGGTGAGGAAGGCTGCAGGGCTCTCCGAAATGGGACATCAAGAGGAAGGTCAGATAATGAATTGATTCCTATGGCACAGCAATGTCTCTTGTGTCTTGGAGTGCGGCCAGTGAACAAACCAATGGGCCACATTAGCTCTGCTTAGTATACAGATGGTTTTAGGCTTAAAGTTGTATCTATATTCTCCCCAAATTCAGGTAATTCGGATATTAACAGAAATGAAAGATGATGTCAAGTCTCCATCTCTTTACATTTCTGAATCTTCACTGAGTTTTCAGCTTTCTCTCAAAATAAATTGAAACGAATGGAAAAGCTTCTCTGATTAAAATCATCCGTTTCTGTCAAAAAAAAATTGAACCAAAAAATGGTTCCTAGATCAGACAAAATTTCATACACTACACAGACTTTTTTTTTTCTTCTTCTAATTATGTATTTCATCCCAAGAGGACAGAGATGTGTGGTGTGCTTTACTAACAGCAGCCATACTGTAATATTTCAGGACACATGGCAAAAAGTGTTGATGATCATTCCACAATAGACAGAAAACATGGATAAGTTGTGGAATGCTTCCTGGACACATCAGTAGTACAGCTCTGTGCGGCTGGTTGTTTATAATATAGGAGACCAAATTTTATAGGAGACTTTAATTTATTTCCTCATGGAATTTTGCCTCTAGCTCTAGCCTGTGTGTTTTAAAGGCCCATGCTGACTTCCCGAGATCCTTTTCTCCAGCTCATGTATTCCACAACAGTATCCTCAAACTGATGATAAATTTGCTCTTGAAATAACTGATTTCAAGTTTCCTGTTAGGGATACTGGCTTTTTTTATTATTTATTACCATCTCAAGAAAATTTTATTCCTTCCTCCCAAAAGACAGCATTTTTCTGAACTTTCCTGAAAGATATTTTCCTCATAGTTTGAAAATACTGCACCCTGGAGGAATAAAATTATCCTCCAAGCAATATTTTTTTTTTTTCTACAGCTTTTCTAAACTTGCCTTTCTGAAGCTCTACACACATCCATTCAGCACTTGAAGCATACACTGCGAGTTCTCAGTCCAAGCTGCTAGCCTGACTGTTGCTTCAGAAACAGAGAGAGTGAAAAATTACAAGCCGTATTTATTTTAAACATGATATTTTATAAGAGTTAATACTGCTGAAAAACAATTTTGAATACTATGGTCATAGTGGGTCCAGTTCAGTGGCAGTCTTTCCTTTCTTATTTCTGTTTTCCTCTTGGAAGTACACCCACATACATCCTACTGCAAGGGAGGAAAAGTTAACTAGAAAGTTACTAGTTAATTTTATCTCCTAAAGCTGTATGAAATAAGGAGAGTGGGACCCAGTATCAATTAACAACAAATTGCTAGCCTGTGTGTTATATTCATCTGGTTTTACTTCAAGATTAAAAAAAAAAATAAGAAAAACAGTGAAAAAAAAAAAAAAAAAAAAAAAAGAGCCGTATTTGTAGTCTTACAAATTTGTGAAGTACCACTTTGTGTGTGTGCACATAAATATGTGTATGTGCGTATATCTATGTGTATGTATGTACATACATATATGTTTATGTCAATACATATATAAAACAAAAAAGAACAGACATCTCTTCTGCAAAATGTGTACTGACCAGGGACACAAGAAAACCCATTTTCTTGCAACTCTACTGGTTGAACGAGTTTGTGCAACTGAATATTGTTAAATACTGTTTACTGATCAGAACAGAATTAATTTCAAGCTGAACATGTACATGTCCTGCCAACATTTCAAATGAGAGTTTTGATAGAAAGTTTATATTTTCCTTTTAAATAAAAGGTGTGTAATTGTGCAACATTTACTTTAAATTACATTTTACAGTCCTGAGGAATGAAACAAGTGTGTTCGAATTAGTCACTACAGTCCCTGAAGAATAGGATGTGTTTCAAGGCAAAGGAGATTTCATGGGCGATGCCCTGCCTAAAGCACTGCTCAGGGCTGGCACTTTTATACAGCACAACAGGTCTGGTATGAGGTCTAGTAGATTGTGACGGTAAGGTGTTGGCAAAGAAAGGTACAAGTCTCCATATCTAGGTTATCTAGGTGGCTAGTAAGAAAAACCTTCAGGTACACATACCAAGCCCTCGTCAATTTATCACCCAAGACAAGCCCCAAGACTTGCAGAAAAGACAAGGGAGGACATGTAAAAGATATCCCATTTAAAACAAAAAGACATGAAAAAGCACTGGGTGGGGCCAATGCTCACAAGCACTGTGGAGACACAATGGAAGATAAAAGGTAGGTAGAGATAGATCTCTATAAATTATCCCAGAAAGTTTTAATTCAATCAGTTTATATAATTAATGCAATTTTAAAATTAGAGAGAGAAGAGAACATTCTGACATTTAGATGTGAAGACATGAACTATTTTCCAGTAAATCTGTGTTATTCTAAAGGTATGTTCAATAGATAAACTGGAAAACACTTTAGCCAGCTAACAAGTGTATTCACAGCCACGTAGAAGGCCAAAGAATGAACCTCAGTATGGTCCATAAAGCCCTGATTAAACTGACATAAGCTCCATGCTGTTTAAGATCCACTACTGATCTCTGAGGTAGATGGTTCAAATGAAGTATCAAGAAAGCTCATTCTCAACTTATGACTTCAGTTTTGGTTCACAATGCAAACACTTTTCAAAGCTTTAGTTGAAATCCCACAAATTAATTTGGCCATTTTTATTTTATTTCTGATTAAAAGTACACTGCTACAATTAATTGCTGTTTTTAAACAGCCACTTTTTAAAAGCTGTCAGAAAAGTATGGGGAAAAAGGATTAAGTATCAAGTTTTAATCAAAAGAAGCATTTACTGATTTCATTTCTTCAGGGGTTCTAATATATATACAAATCTTACCCCTGAATCACACTAGAAGAAGAATTCTTCACTCAGAGGGTGGTGAGGCACTGGCACAGGCTGCCCAGAGAAGCTGTGGATGCCCCATCCCTGGAGGTGTTCAAGGCCAGGCTGGACAGGGCTTTGGGCAGCCTGGGCTGGTGGGAGGTGTCCCTGCCCATGGCAGGGGGGGTGGTTGAACAAGGTGGTCTTTAAGGTCCTTTCTAACCTAAACCATTCTGTGATTCTACAGTTCTGTGATCTCCATCAGCAGATCTATATTTGAATAGATACAGTGAAATACCAAGCTTCCTGGTCATGTAAGTGCAATAACCTGCAATAGAATTTCATAGGACAGCACAATAAAGGTTCAAATGATTGTATTTTGGAAATGAATTCACACATTTCAGAACAACAGCAAAGATTTTTGCTTTATATATTAACTGTCACTGCAGGGTAATGTATTACCATAATGTGTTGCAAAACACAGTATTGCAATTAACACATGTCTAGACAAATGATTGCAAGAAATGTGGAACAAACTGTAGATGAATGAGATGAACCAAATTGAATTTGGATGAAAGATTAGCCTTAAGTTATGCAGGTAATATTTAGTGACCTACAAATCTAACACACTTTGTCTTAAAAAAAATAAAATAAAAATGCTAATGATCAGCATACTGAAGCGATGCAGGATGTTATGGCTGTGAGACTGTACTGCCCCCATTCAGTTGGACTACACTGGAATTTACATTTTCTATTTCACTTCTGACAACTGTAAAAAAAGCCATTAACCTCCTGTATGAGACCCATCTGCTGAAAGATCAAGCCCCCCACCCCCTGCCCTTAGCCCTGACACAAACAACAGGTCCAGACAGAAAGTACAAGCAGAGCACAGCTGGCAAGGAGTTTCACTCAGTACTATCTGGTGGAACTGCCTATGTATTTGCATCAAAGGGAGGAAAAGAGATTAAAGCCAAAATACAAGGAGGCAGCCAGAGCAAGCACTGAGAACAGTCTTTCTACCTTTCTCTCTCCTCGCATGGCTTCCCTGAGGGAGCACTTTGAACAAAAATACTGACAAGAAAAGAGTTTGGAGCTCCTATTTGATGGTGGTTATGCTCCGGGATACCACATGAATTCTCTGCACATCCACCACTGGTAGGGCTCTTCACTTCCAAAGGCTTTGCACTTTGTACATTCATTACAGAAAATGCCATGACTGCAACATTAATCTTCTCTCCCAGCTGAAACAGCCTAGTAAACAGTTATTTTTGGCTAATACTTCAATTAAAATGCATGCATGTATAATGCTACAAAAGCTCTTCACCATCGGTCAAAATAGAAAAGCCACTTCCATAAAGCAAAGCATTTAAAAGCTGTGGTCTCCAAAATGGCACGCCAGAGAATATTTTCTTCTTTCAACATATTTAACTCCTATTAATAGTAATAGGAGCTTGGCATGCATCAAAGGATAATATGCATTCCAGATTTAATATATATTTGCCATTATGGTTAAAGATACCCGTAAGTATGATATGAAATAACTGTCAGTTCCTAGATTTGTTCCAGAGTATAAATCTTTTCTATTAGTATGTATAAGGCATAGGTTAATGTGACTGCTTAAATGGAAAAGAATATGCCTAATCAGAGAAACTATGATTGTTTCTCATAAAATGCAGGGGACATCTTTGGTTTGGATTTTGCTTTCTATCTTAGACTCGTGTGTTTTTTCTACAACAGAGAAGATATAGTTTTGTTGTGGAGATCACAAGTAATTATTATCTTGGTTTCTTTTCATTGATTTAAATCTAAGTAAAAGGCTTTTTTTTTTTTTTAATCTTCGTAGTACTTCTAATAATAATAAGAGAAGCATATTATTTTATCTCATAAGTATATTTGTTAAAGAAATAAGAATATGCATGAAAAAGGGTTAGGGAATATGAATATATTTACAAAAATATTTTTAAAACATCACAGGGATTCTGAAACCTGTAGAAACTCAACTGTAATATAATTCCTATTATTCTTTCCTTTGCAGAATGACGTCTAGGTATTAGAAAAGGAAATGAGGGCAGAGTTTTGCCCCAACAGGTCACAAACAGGTTGCTGTGCCCTCACTATTCCTGTGTTCATCTCTGGGGTCAAGTACATCATATGGCTTTTATTGGCTGAGATGCTTTGGGATTTTTTCTCAGTAATTTATGTTACTTGAGAGGAAAGGTGCCTTTCAAGAGAATTAACAGCATCCCAAGCATTTGCAAACCAGGCTGAGGACACAGGAGGGAGGAGCTGTCTTCCTGACAGTAGACAGAGTTCAGCTTCAGATAACTTTGTCTTACAGTTTCACCTTCTCAACCTGGGCCATTCTATGATAGCCAGGAGAAAGTAAGTTAGGCTTCGATCTGCGATACCTCTGCATTAAGTGTAGGCTATGTGGATGTCAGATTCTTCTTCTTGGTGTTTTTCTCAGGATGAAAAGTCACAGATTTTCCTCACAGGTTACCTGTTCTTTACCTCTGATCAGCCTGTTGCTTTGTCCAGACTCTTTCTAGTTATGCTATGCTATTTCTGACATGAATTTGTATCTTCATTCCTTAAAAATATTTGTTTCTAATTTTCTTTGATTTCAGTAGCTTCTTCCTCCATCTTATTTATGGCTCTGTGATCCTTCCAGATGTGCTTGGGACACACATCTTTTACTTGGTCCCCAGTGCTGAAATCTAAATTTCACATCATTTCTTTTAAAGCAACTTATTGTTTCTTTTTGTATAGTCTCCTCAGTAGAAACTGACTGCCAGATGCAGATATTTTAATCATCTGAAGACTTGGGTCTCCACTTTCTTGTATTGCACCATGTGAACTGAGGAGATGGGCTTGAAATCTCTGTAATCCATCAACTGGAATTTATTTTGAAAAAAATACTCATATCTGGGGAAGGTTTTGAAAATATCTAAATGTATTATAATGGAGGTATAGAGATGACAAACTGTGAACCAGTGTATATCATTTTTTTCCAATACAACTGTTAGGAAGCAGAATATGAATATCGAGAAGTAAAAACAGAATTTCACTTCCTCCTTTACCCCAACATAATGTAAGCAGACAAGCCCAACAGCCATTTCATTGAATTACAGAATCACAGCATTATCTAGGTTGGTTACATTATAATTAGCCTATTAGATTATAATTAATCAATTAAAAACTTCCAGTAAAACAGATGCAAAAAAAAAGATAAATGTTCTTTAAAAATATATTTTTAAAAAAAAAAAAGTTACAAACTTGAGCATATTGACACAAAATTGTAGGGAAAAAAAACAAACAAAAACTCCAGGAAGTGGAAGTTAAAATCATTAACATGGGGGCTTTTTACTCAAGTCATGCTATCTCAAGGAGTATATTGGCACTATACTTCAGTCCAACAAGACTTGAAATGGCTGTGAAAAATAATTAGACAGTATAATGAAAATGACAATTAACCTTGCTTTTGAACAACTTGGGAATCACATTTTGACAAAGAGTCACACAGTAGATCTCTATCTCTTTTTTCACATCAAGGAGACCAAGCAATGACTCTTGAAATTTTTGATAACCTGGTCCTGGCTGTTTAGAAGTATCTGTCTACTGCTACAATCCTACAACTTCAACATGAGAATAAAACAGAGTAGATCTGGGCACTGAACGCAGCAGATATATCTATATAGGAGATATTAAATGTTTTAAAGCAGATTGAATATGAAAAAAAAAAAAAAGCCACACATACCCATGTTATTTTTGCTAATCTCATTGATTCACAGAAACCTAAACAAGCACCACCTGTGAAAATTTTCAGCAGACAATGAAAAGCACCACACACAGGGTCTGCACTATTATTATTGTTATTGTTATTATTAGTATTATTTTATAACTCTTGATTAAAGAGTCATTCTGTGAGAGTAGAGAAGTGCCTTAGCATTTAACTGAATGTTCAGAAGAAGTCAACCACATTCTGCAAATGGAAGAAAAACACTAATGTGGTGGTTATTTGCAAATTAATCCATGGATCTTCATAGTGAATAAATAAAAAAGAAAGCACAAGAGAATGAATGAGAGATCAGGTCTTAAAACATTCTCCAAACAAATTAGGTGACAAGAACACAATGACTTTACAAGGTTGGAAGAAACTTTTGACTCTTTTCTATATGGTGAAGCTTTACAAAGTGGAAATGTTATACAATACAACTATTGTATAACAAATGTTATACAATACAACTTTATAATTCAGTTTTGATTTCATTTCAAACAGAAAAAATATCTAACATGCATGGCAAGTACCCATTTGGGGGGGGGACAGGACTTACCTGTTAATAATGAGGACTACTAAGCCATGTGAAAACTGGTATGCCTTATTGTGAAAGCTCTTCCTATTTTAACTACGATAGGAAATTGCCTTATTTTGCTATGCGATGTAACCATGGTAGTAAGAGCCAACAAAAATGCACCCAAATCAGAACTGGTTATCAGTAAGAAGGCTCAAGCAATGGAAAAGCCAGTGAATGAGGAATGTTAGTTATAGTTTGAACTTTTGGTTGTCATCTCTGAATCTGTTTACAGAGCTGGACCCATAATGGAGCTTTTATATGTGATGGGAAAGACAGGTGAGAGAGCAAGCTGATGACAGGTACCCAAACTACTTTTGGAAGTTTTACATCAACTTTTTATTTCACTGGCATAATACACTGTAGAGAACTTTAAAAGACAGAAAGAAGGAGTTCTTTCACTCTCCTGTCCCTCCTTCATCTCACACTATCCACGAAAGAAGTTTGTCTTCCACTTACTCTGAAAAGATCTTGGCCACCTTAAAACATGTACTAATAATAACAGTAAACTTCAGAAGAGCCTCCAGTCACTTTGAGGCCAAAAGTTTCCTCTGCAAAGTATCAGATTTACCTGGAATACTGTAGCAGAGTTCAATGATCTCAGACTTACAAGGTGCATAGCGTGCCAGCAACCACTGTCAAGAGCTGATGCAGGAGAACGCTTGTTCCAGAGAACTCCTTGGAGTCTAAAAAGCCAAAGTGCAGCCTAAGGTTATCACAGAGGAACAGTGTGTTGCACAGAGCAGCAGCTATAAATCTATAAATAAAACACAAAGAAAATAGTTTTGCATTTGTTTGTGTCTGAGCACATATACCAGAGATGGCAATAGCTTAAAGCTTTTTTTTTTTTTTTTTTTTTTGAGCAACACATCAGATTAATTCAACAACCTCTTCACCAAAGAACGCTCTCATGGGATGGCATGTTCCTCTTCTTCCAGGAATACAATTTTCCTTTTTCAAAATAAGACTACCTAACAAATGTTCAATTTCTAAGATCATGCCCTTTTCTTTTGACCCTTGGTAGGGCTGTAGCTGCTCCCTCCTGCACTGTTCAGTCTCAAAACCAAGCCAATCCTCTCTTTACTCCCTCCTCCTCCCTATCATGTAGGACTTCACAAACCACCAACACTGGTGCCAAGCACAAAAACATGTTCTACTCCTGTCACTCAAAAGCCTTCTCAATCTCAGCAGCTCATTCCCCAGTGCTGTCCTCCATGAAGACCAGGTAATCCTAATCCACCACCTAAGTTTTAGCTTCACAGCAATTGTCACGAGACACTGAGCAGAAGAAATACAACTCCCACTGCAAAGTGAGCCATTTAAAAGCAACCCATTGAAAACGCAGCCTTGGCTGGCTGGCAAATAAATGGCAAATAAATATCATTTTTTAAAAGGAAGTGGAAGCTGAAGCCTTCCTACTGACTGTGCTGACCCTGCACCCAGCCACCACTTCTGCTCCTCACCAGAAACCCGTGATGTAGAAGCCCTGTGGATTAATCTCAACAGAATGCCATCGTTACAGAAACCACTATGAATTGGTGTCTACTAAAACACTGTCTGAAGTTAGTAATATGCACATGATGTTCCGAGTCCTTTCACAGCATTAGTTTAACAGTTTAATAGTCTCTGGCCTTTAAGATGAGAAGCTAATTGTATTTCACCACTTCCTTGGTGAACCAGTACCAAGCTTAAGGTAACATACCATTGTTAGTACCTATCTGGGCTGGTAATAAGAGCAAATCCACAACAAAGCTTCACAGAGCAAAGAAATATATGTAAAAATAAAACCTAATGGTAGTGATGGCGAAGCCTGGCAGCAGAAAGCATGTGTCAGCAATTTCACAAGAAATGGCAACAGCTTTCCATTTTACCTACTTTTCTATCTGATATCTAGGAGTTTGAAAGATAGAACTGAAGAAAATAGGTTCCCTCCTCACCGCACCCTTTTTTCAAATACTCCAGTATTCATTACCATGAGGCTTTAAACTGTCATATTGTCTTTGAACCTGAAATATTTTTTTATCTAGATTACAGATCATTTCCCAGCAACTGTTATTACAATTATTCATTGTATTTTGAAATATCATCAGTGAAATACAATAAATAGGAAAAAATAATGAATTCATGAAGCGCTCTAATCTTGCTCATCCCACCTGTTCCGAAAGTGAGCCATTTACTCTCTTCAAAGTTACTAAGATGGCATGAAAAGATACAAACCTGAATCTTTAAACTGCTGGGGGAGGATAGTCTTTATGATTATCTAAGAATTTAATGACAAAGCTGAATGATAAAATTTTTGTCTTTAACTAATGTGAAGTCTTCATCCACATGTTATGAGAAACTTCAAGAATTAGAAATATTTTATAAAAGAGGTATTTATTAAAAAAAGAAATCGTTACTGTACCAGGGCAGTATTTTACCTACACAACTGCAAAAAATAATTTAAAAAAAAAAAAAAAAAAAAAAAAAAACACAGCGAAGTCTACTCAAGCATAACTAAGATGTTTTCCACAGTGCAGCAAATGACAAGTGTAATTACTAGGCTATGAAGAAAATTATCACCATGGAATCATCATAAAATTGGATTAAAATTTGGATTTACATAAGAATATGTACTATGTAAACTGCTGGACTTAGTAGCCCTATTCAAAATTGTGTACAAGGCAAATTGTTAGGGTTGTTAGAAAGGCCAACTTCAACGCCTTTGTAAAAATACATAAACTTTTTCCATGCTTTCAGATAGCAGCTATTATATTCACAAATGTGTAATATTCACAAATGTATAATATGTTCCATCTCACAGACAGCCATATGACTGTCTTTTCATAGAGAGATAAAATAATAATAATAATAATAAAAGACATTTCCACATTTCCACATGTATATGTGTTATCTGGACACTAACTTCTTGTTATCCCAGCTGTCGATATAAGGAGTGGGAATCCTGACCAACTCATAACTGGCACATGTGAATTTTACACACTTCTGATCAGAAATCTGCTGAGGTGCCAATGTTCTCAATAGCCAAGGGGCTTGCGTGACCTGACCATATGCTATCTCAACACAACAGATTCGTGTCAAAGCAAAGCAGTTCAAATGTTTTTAGTGCTCGTTCATCATGGCCTGCAATCTGTAAACAGTTTGAAATCACTTTACCTAGCCATACACTAGAACCACTGATTTCAGCTTGAAACATAAGCTTCCCATTTGGAGATGGGCTTGAAGTGTCTCTGCAGACCCGTCTTCCATGTTTTGAGGAAATGTGGATTGGAATCTGGGTTTCAACTTGTCAGGACTAAGGACATAAACTACCAGTAACATGACTGCTTAACAAGAAAACAACCGACAATTAGCTTCTAGTGATGGAAGGTATTCGATAAATATTATTCCTAGAATCCCAGCAAGAAAGGATTGAACAGTTACTGCTCTGAAGATAAAAAAAAAAAAAAAAAAAAAAAAAAAAGATAGTGGAAACTGGATTTCTTGAAAGCCCAGTATGGCTAGTCCTGACTTCTTGACAGTCCAGCAGTTACTCTAAAGGCCATAAGCAAATGCTAGGCACTCTTTAAAACCAAACCTCACTTATGGGTATATTTCTACTGCAGTAGAAATGTACGCAGGACCCAACTGCAATAAAATAAAAAATGAGTAGTTGCAGAAGAAAAAGATTTCAACAAGAAAAACTTTAAACTTAATAACCTGACCCAGCACGTTACTTTTCTTTGTCAGAAAACTACTGAAAAAATTCTCAGGCAAAGGAAGACTTCCTTAACTTAAGCTGTGGTTTCCTTGTAGTTCAGAGGGCTTTATCACAAGTGTCAATACAGGAAACATATCTCAGTCTGTGCTTTCCTTGAACAGACTTCATTTCAAACTTACTAATATTTGCAAAGCTAGGATCTTATAGGAACTATAAACTCACTTCAAACAGTAGGCAGGCAAGTGAAGTCAGTCAGACTGCTTTAAAAATTGGAAAATCCATTTGTCAGTAATCACTCCTTCTTTCTTTTTGTCCCTGTGCATAACCTTAGCAAATAATTAGAGAAATGAAAACCTGAAATAAGATAAGTTTATTGGAGCAATGCAACTTTATGAGGACCTTATATATAGATAAAATCTCCTCAATAAGAAAAACACTGCTTGCAGAAATGAGTGGTGACAAAAATAAAACGGACAACCTAATTAATGTCAGTTATAATGACTTTAAATGCCCTTACATCCTTATTAGTTTGGCCATATTTTGCTCAGCATGGAAACAACCACTGATTTTAATCTCCTTTTACCATGGCTCATCTGGGTTCATGCATATATGAACAAGCACTGTTACATTTCTACTCCCACCATGAAGCTCAGAAATCCTACTAGGAACAGAAATCCCTCTCACAGGTAGCTTGGCATTGCTCCCAACTACCAAAAGTATGCTGGCGTGAGACTCAAACATACAGTCTGAACTGAAGAGATATTCAGAAAGGAGATGGTCTTACTCTTTCCTTACCTGCATACAACAATGAATTTCTTTGCTGGAGAAATAATGAAGTGCCTGGAGGAAGACCTCTCCAGCAAAAAAAAAAAAAAAACAAACAACATAGCCTCATTAGCAGCAGTTTCTTCATTTCTCCCCAAGGACTCTAATTACACCTTGGTCAGTTCTTACTCTGAACAACAAACACTACTCAAAGCACACCACGCATAATGGCTTTCTTTGGGATTAAGAAAAAAAAAAAAAAAAAAAAAAAAAGGTGTGTTTCCAACTTGCATTTGAGTTTTTTCTGCAGTACCATTTTTCTGAGCTATAATTTGACAATGTCATGCTATGCAGTAAAGTTATTTTTCTGCTTAAAATTAAAAAGTCATTATTGATAATTTGGCAAATGCTTCAGAATTCCTTAGTGCTATACTATGTCACTTAGTGGCCCACAGCAGATGGCTTCTTCCTTTTAGAAGGCATTTTCTTTTGCTGAGGTCAAAGCTAGAAAAATTCCTCAGGAGTCAAGAATGTTCTACCCATACCAGAGTGGCCATTTCTATGAGCAACACTTAATGAAAGATTCTCTAGAACCTGACTGAGAGGAAGCCAAGATGAAATTACTTACATGTTAGGTTATGGTAAAAACAAAATTACTGAAAATTAACAAAGGGTAATAGTTTTATTTGACTTGCAATAGCAGTATAGTATTCTACATTACAGGATATTTTTCCACAGGTATTCTGGCAACAACACTCAAACTGCAAAAGTAAATGTAACTGATTGCAGAGAGAGATGTATATTAACTTTTACAGGAATTTCCCATACAAGTAATTCCGAAAACTTTTTGCTCCTAGAGAGTTCACATTGTAATTAAGAATCAGAAATGAAATCCAAAACAATATAAAGAATGATAGCAGTAATTAATGTCATTGCTTTCAAGCTGAAAAAAAAAAAAAAAAAAAAAAAAAGTAATTTGTTAATGAAAATCACTACCGGATAACAGTAGCTGTTAACAGAAAGAATTGTTATAATAAATCACACTTCATAAATGAATATTTATAGGAGAAGCCCTCCTAATCCACACGTCACATTTTATCAGTAAAATGAACACAGTAGTTTAGCCAAGATGTCCAATAGTCCGGTTTCTACTATCCACACATAAACAAGCCCTTATGTGACATAATCACAAATAATCACAACATACCTGGGAAACCTGTGGGTAGGAAATGCTCTGGGACAAAATCCTCTCTGGGAGAGGCCTGCAGTTGCTCTAGGGTTCCCAGCAGTCTGCTTCTACGAGGAGAGGGCTGGGCATCCTGGCAGGTCTCAGGACAGCTTGGGATCCATTTGTCTTGCAACTGAATATTAGATTATAAAGTATTATCACAGCACCAGGGTAAGTGGCATAACAGTCCCACAGAGCAGTTCACGCCTAGCTTCCTAAGAACGGTGCACAGCTCAGACACCACTAACTGGGCAATCCCAAACCAAATCAGTGGTTTAGTCTATCACATGGAGAGTTCTTTGCAGACATGCCCCTTGCCTACTGCTGCACAGCCCAGGCACAAAGCTGTGACAGTTGTCATTAAAACTTTGCAGGAGCTGGCATACCGCAGACCTCTGAGAGCAGAGGGAAGGAGCGTCGCGGTTGCTAGAGACTCTACAGACTTCCCTATTTCATGTTGTGGCCCAGGTCCTGAATTCAAAAATTGTACAAAAAAGGTGGGGGTGCTAAAGAAGGGATAGGAATGACCTTGTACAGTACAGAAGCTCAGCTGCAAAAGGAACCACAGCAAGAAACTGAATAAACTACAGAAAGGCCTTGTTTGGGGAAAACCAGACTGCTCTTGCAGATGTGCAGTGTGGGAAGGTTATTGACCTAGCTCATCAAAAGACTATCCTACTGAATGCGTCTGGAAAAGCTTTCTTACAGAAGATATTTTCCAGTGAGTTACATGAAACTCACGTGAAACTCATGTGAAGCTTTCTTTGGCTTTCTTTTTCCATATTTTATACAACTCCACTCAGAAGCGTTTTGAGGTTTCCCCAATGACTCTAGTACAGACCCACAGTACAACCCCATTAGACTAGGAAAGATAGAAAAGGGCAGACAGAAATGAGAGACACTACCAATGATATAGGCCTTCCTTCAAAAGGAAGGATTCTTAAGAGAAGAGGAAGAGCAAGCATGGGAACAGAGCAACTCAAGAAGCACAGCACCTGAACAGCTCAACAGGCAGACACTGTCTTTGGCTTACAAAGTTGTACATTGTTCACTCTTATCCTTCCTTAAGGCACTAGGATAAATTCCAGTGTTGCACGGGTATGTGAATCATTTCTTTTTAAATCAAAAGGAATTATCAACAGCCAGAAATTTGTCATTACAGCTATCAGTTAAGAAGTTGTCTGTGTGAAGTATTTCAACAGCTGCTAATTACTATAAAAACAAAATCCAAACAACAGCATCAACAACAACTACAAAAAAAAAAAAAAGCCACAAACTGCATGTGTATAGCAGAAAGGAAAGAGTAAATTAATTAGTTTTTCACACAGTTGTGGTTTAAACCAGCATGCAGCTCAGCCCCACACAGCCACTCACGCACTTTCCCCAGCTGGGAGTGGGAGAGAATCAGAGAGTTAAAACTTCAAGAACTCATGGATTGAGATGAAGACAGTTTACTAGGTCAAGCAAAAGCCATGCACGTGAGCAAAGCAAAACCTCAGGTGGTACCGAAGTCAAAAAGGACATGGAATTTACAGCTGGGTATAGAGCTGGATGGGAAGGAGGATGAATTAAAAAGGCAGAGTGGTCTACTTCTTTATGCATTCATGCACTTCATTCAATCTTGTGTCTGTGTAAGAAATTAGTTGGAGGAATTCATTTGCTATTTCCCACCAGCAGGCAGGTGCTCAGCCACTCCCAGGACAGCAGGGCTCATCATGCAGAACAGTTTCTTGGGAAGACAAATGCCATCACTCTGCACATCCCCCACTTCCTCCTCCTTTCCCCCAGCTTACATTGCTGAGTGTGACTCCACATGACATGGGACATCCTTTTGGGCAGCCTGGGCCAGCTGTCCTCGCTGTGTCCCCTCTCAGCTCCTGGTGTGCCCCCAGCCTCCTTGCCAGAACCAAAAAGCCCTTGGTTCTGTGTAAGGATGCTCTGCAACTACTACAAACAGCAATGTGCTATCACCATTACTTTCATCAAATATCCAAAACACCGCATTGTGTTTCCTCTATGAAGAAAATTAACTCTGTCCAAGCCAAGACACATATTTTCAATGTTTAATCCTTCTGTGCAATTAGGAGGCCAGAACAACATGCACAATGGATGAATTCATTCATTCTCTTATAGCCATAGCAAAAATAACTAGCAAATAACAATAAATTAAATGAGGTATAAAATGAGATCTATAATTTATGGCTTTTCTGCTGACCATTTAAGTGGCAGTATTATTTTAAATGTTATTTTCACAGAATGTCAGGTTCTGAGATACAATATATCAAGTATGAAGTTAATTGCATGAGCATATAAATTAACAAGTATTTCCGGATGACAAAAAGTAAACACTGCCAAGACAGAAATTAATGAAATACTATCAATAAAATGTCAAAGTTTTTCTTTCACATAAGGGAAAAACATGTCTTGCAACCACTGTTTTACATGTTCAGCAGATATTTTATTGAGAGGTAGACCTCTTTCAGACAGTATTTGCAAGTAACAACTTGCCTATCTATCTGTGGAAATTAAAGAATTAAAGGTACTAGCTGCCCTCAACTAAAATACATTTCTCCACTCAGAGAAATTAGTTTAAAATGTAAAACTGAATAAACTAGACAAGTAAGCCCAAATCTGAAATCATTCAATACTTCCACTGAAACAGTAATTGGTAATTTCTTTGGGGAAGAGATCATCTGTTGTTGCAATGTTTAAATAACTTTCAACACACTGAACTTTTGATCCCTGGCATTTTAATTTAAACAATAATAATCTGTTTAAAAATGGGGAAAATATTGTACTTGGCTCATTTATGATACCACAAAGAAAAATAAAAATACAGAAAAATGTTCACTTGAAGTTAATCTAAAACACTCTTTTATGATCTTTGGGCTTGACACAAACTGTTCGTTTCTGTTCTGTTTGGTTTCAACATCACAAGTCTCCTAGAATCAAAAAAAAAAAAAAAAAAGTAATCAAATCCAATATTGTTTAAGATATTATTTATATTTTTACAACACAAGTTTATTGAAATCAGACCAGAATTAGAAAACACTTGCATTGCCTGCATTTTTGAATTAACAAAGATAATTTTGGCCAAAGAATTTTGCTCCACAAGACTATTGGTCCATTTTCTAGACATCCTGAAAACGCTATCAACATATAGGGGGTTTTGTTTGTTTGTTTGTTTGCTTTCTCTTACATAGCTCTCAGTCAACTTTCATGTGAATAGAAGTTTTGGAATTGGAGTTTCATCCTTCCTGCAAGACAGGTATCTCCAAGACAGATCAAGTACAAAAAACAGTAATGTATGGTCACTAGATTATTAGAGAGTTTTTCACAAATTTGAAATGAGACTTCAAATCAGCAGTTTTCCACACAGCTCTAAAACCAGGAGTTCTGGCTATGAAAGGGGCGTGAATTCTTTCACTGCATTCAGCTCCTCATCTCTCCCCAGAGTAAGTCAGTGGGTACGGGAAATTATTTGCTCTCAAAATAACAATTTGGATGGTGTTATTTTCTTCACTTACTTAACACAGGGGATCTTCCTCAGACAACACTTCTTGATTGTTCTTTTTTAGCACACATTTGTGTGTGACCTAAAGGGTCAAACAGACTTCATCAGGGGAATGGGGGGGATAAGTTGCCAGTTTCTTTCAGTGACAGAGCTTAAAGCCTAAAAAAATTAATGCAAATAGAGAGCACTCAGCACCTCACAGGAGTTAATCAGTGGTCCTCTGCATAACACTGTATGAAGAAAAATGATTTTAGGTATCTCAGAAGAACAAAAACCAATCTTTGAAAACACTCCTTTAAAAATGTAAAATAGGTTAGCCAGATAGGCAACAAAACAAAAAAAAATAATAATACAAGGCTTTTAAAAGTCATCAGAATAGCATCTTTGTCCTGTAAACAGTATACAGAAAGAGACAGAAAAGGGCAGTGCTCTGATCTTAATGAGCAATGGCATAACAAGGATACAGCATTTGAGCACATTCTGCACCCTATTGCTTAAATTTGGAAAGTTACACATCAGAAGTTTATCTGTTCACAACAGCTGGCTTTCAGAAATATATTTAAGCTCTCAGAGCAGTCTCAGCTGTTAGTACTTTACCTAGTGTCTCTTCAGTAACACAAACACACCAGTAAGTGTGAGGTGGAGCGGCAAGAACAAAATTGTGTGGATAATGTATTGGTTATTAACATGCAGTGTCCTTGGAGCATAAAAGCCCAAATTAATACTTAACGCCATGTATTATGAATGTTGCTGAAAAGCTATGCTGTAAGGAGAGACTGAGAAACAGTGACAAAACCTTGAAGCACTCTTTTCTCTATATATTTATGTACTTCATTTGCTGCTATATTAATCATTATTGCAGTTATTTATTTTCAGCTAAAGTCTTTCTTAAATAAGCTGAACCAGTAAGAAACTTCTACACATCAGGCAGTGCACAAGCACATCTAAAAATAAATAAATAAATAAACAACAAACAAAAAAACACAACTAAATAAAAAGAATAGTTCAGTATTCTCATGATTCATAGACAATAAGCAATACCATATTATTCCTTTGCCAATTCAATTCTTTCCTTTTTTATTTTTATGATTTTTTATGAGTTCACATTCAGTACAGGTTTTCATTTCCCACTTTATTTTTTTTTTGTCAGAGTTCAGAGCCCAACTTTGTGAGTCTTTCCTGTTAAACAGAGCTAGACATTGATAACTTTACCAGATCTTGCAAATTTTTAGCCAAAATCAACCTCCATTTATGGTGGATATGCTAAAGGTTGAGACTTGTGCTTCTCAAGTCTTTGGCTTCAAGACAAACGCAGTTCTGACTAGAGCAAACCTTTAAACAGTAGAATGCAGGTCAGAAGCTTTGTTTTATAGCCAGTACTACTGTTGACTGTGCCTTCAAAAACTATGCTGTAGGCATATAAAACTGTAAAAGAAGTTAAAATGCATGAGAGTGGAAAAACTCTAGTGTTCTCTCTTTACTTTTTTTTTGATGGTCAAGATGTCACTAGTCCTTGCAGCATAAAATGGTCCTGTTATTTCAAGTACATCTGTAAAACAACCCCTCCAATACATTAAGCAAAACTGTTATAATTTTGGCTATTATTCTTCTGAATTTTGACTTACTCCATTGATTTTTTGATGTTTAAGAAATTAGTTCTCTATCCAAGAAGATAAAAAAACAAAAAACTCCAAAGTTAATTAATCACTAACAAGTTGGTCCAACTGACCATGTGTGTGGGATAGGGTGACGGGAGAGAGAGATCAGTTGAAACTTCTGCCTGAAAATTTAGAATTGGATAGAAAATAAAAATATTTTTTTAAAAAAAAGAAAAAAAGAAAAAAGAAAAAATGCACTGGCAAATTCAGAACAATGAAAGACACCATCAAAATAGATACAATTACTTACAAATAAATGAGGCTTATTGTTTCAGATCAAAATTCATCATTCTGAAATCATTTTGTTCCTATTCTGAAAGTACACAAACAAAACTATTATGATTCCCTTTTACTGCAGGATAAAAAATACAATACCTCCATAATTGCAGCAATTTAATTTTTTTTTTTTGTTCTGTTTGAGATTGCATATTGTAAACTAACTTTCTAAGCAAGTGAGAGATAGATGCCACTTGTATTTGAAACTTATTAGGACACCATCTTAAGACCCAGGAAACTGCAAAATACTTCTAAAAAGGAGAACAACTCATCAGAGTCTCAAGAATCTACTTTGGACATTTTGCAAAAGAAAGCAGATTTGGGTCAAAAATAACAATACAGAGTCATTACTCTTATTTCCTAACCTTCATGTTAGTTACTACTTTAGTGCTAGAAATTAACGGCACATATCTTTCAGCACCTTTAAAATAATTTCCTTTGATGCACTTCTCCGACTGTCTTAAACAGTAAAATTCATAGTATCTTCTCACCTTCCTTAACTTGCAAGTCTCAAACACGATGACACCTTGCAGAAATTACACAATGCAATACTAACACCTATTTTCCTCTCCCTCCATTTGTAGCCAATTGACCAAAAATTCATGAGACAAGACAACAGTAGTCCTATTTTTGTTTCCCTTATACATTTATTTGGATACACCATCATCCTCCATCCTGTTACGCAATTCCCTTTGCTCTCCAAGCAGCATTAATACTATTTTCTATGTATTGTATGATGTATAAATCAGCAACAAGAATGAGGCTATTTCACTGGGTCTCTCCTTTTGGAGCAAGATTTCCTGGACCTACTTATTCCATGTATTTGCAGTTTCCTCTTTGTCCATTTTCTCCAGCTTCCAAAAAAGCAGAGTATTGCTCCCAAACTCCTGTTGTAAAACTTGTGCAGGGGTTATTCCTAGCCTTCATATGAACAGATGCCCTAAACACATTCCTATCTGGGGGTAATCTTCAGGCCTGCTTTTTATGCCAAGCTGGTAGTTTATACCAAATACTCTAGAAATTAAAATAGGTACCATTATTACTTCTAGTAAATATACCATGCGTTGTGGCACTAAGCTACACTCATCTTACTGTGTGAACTATGAAAATTAAATATTCTTGCTCAAATGTAATTTTCTGTATGACACAAAATTAATGTTTCATATGGAGACGAGTACAGCATTTAAAAACAAATAATTCTGTACTAGTAGTATTTAAACTAGGATGGAAGGAGAAAGACATTGAAGACTTTGGTAAAGGTAACTTGTACTGATCAGGGATCTTGTAAAATTCACATCACTGGTATTTTGATAGACATTTCTGTAGAGCAATTTGACACATTTAAATTAATCCATTTCAGGCAGAACATTTCATTACTTTCTCTCTGTAGCCCATAAGTAAAGCTTTCAAATTTCATCTGCCTTTTCAGTTTATTGATCATACACCATCTCATCCTAATTTAGAAAAGCAAGTATGAACACAGGACCGGTGAGCCAAAAGTATGACATGTTGATGCTTTACTAGACCAAAGTAAACTTAAGTGTGCATTAAAAGTAAATTTCTGAATCAGAACTTTAAGTGAAAAGCTTATGCAGCTCTTGGTTAATGCTGACATCGACCTGAACACAACCCTTGTGAAATTTAAGGAAATTCAGCAGCTGACAGTAAAAAAGACTTCCCCTGCTGACTCAGTGCTTTGGCCATTGTTAGACCTTCTTCAAGCGGACTACCTAAAACTAATCACATGCTGTTCAGTCCTATACAGCCATCTCCGCTCCACCTCTTTCCTACATCCAGCAAGGTCCCCAGAGAGGAAAAGATATGACAACAAGACCATACAATAGCTAAAAATCAGTCAAAGGTATTAAGTGGAGAATTTCCTCCAAGTTTATCAGCAAGATACCACATAGACAGACTGAAAAAAACTGTAAAACGAAATAACAAGTTCAAAGAGTACAGAAAGAAAGTCCTCAGAGAAGATGAGACAGCCTAGGGGGAAGTGCCAACCATGTAAAGGTCACTCAGATTCCCCACGTAGAATAAGGATGTGGGAAGAAATGTAATGAAAGGGAGGATTTGGGATATGGGATAGTAATGGAGTTGAATTTCTACCCCATTAAAAAAAAAAAAAAAAAAAAAAAAAAAACTCCAAATTGTTCCATAAGTTTGAAACTGTCATGAGAGTCTTGTGGGGCTCTGAACTCTCCCTGATGTCCTGCTGCAGGCCAGGGGTCTCCTGGCAAACGGTGGCCACAGGAAGATTTTTCACCTCCCACAGTGTCTGTACACACTTTTACTGCTCAGTTACCCTACTGCTAGTCACTGACCACACATTAAATACCTGTCAAGAAGGCCCACACCATCTGAAGAATGGAATGGCTCATTGTTTATCACAATTGCCTTTATTGATAGACAAAAATTCTTAGCAGAAGAATGAGTTCAACCTATATTTTTAAGCAACAATAGAAGGAAATGATCAAGTGGTTAAAACAGAAAAAAAATATTTAATAACTTATTCAACCATGAGAATCTATCTTTTTTAAGCTATGAAGTAAAAATCCTAAATATTTATACTTTTCACATATATGAAAACTAGAGGCCCGGTTTGTCTGATTTTCTCACACACATACACATACACACACACACCTTTATGGCTTTTTCAGAGATCTAGTCCTATATCGACCACTAAAATTTCTTCCTTCAGAATTCTGACTGCATAGGCAAGCATGAGAAGGGAGAATTGGTATAAATCTGTTTTAATGTTTGTACAGGATAAGCTATTATACAAGCTTAGGCTATCAAAACATACCTTAATCCTCACTTCCATTTGTGCACCTGAAAGTTTGTGCATATACTATTGGTGTGCAAAATAAAGCATCCTTCCAGAAATGATCATAAAAATGCTAAAGAAATCACATGCATGTTTATATTGTGCATCTGAAATTGCCTGTACATCCAGTGAAATATCTTGCAGATGTGAAGCACAGTAACAGGCATTGGTGCAACACAAAGTGAGTGGGGAAAGAGAGATGGAAGGAGAGAAACTGCAGCACTGCAAAGTATCTTGCAGAACAAACGATCCTGTGCATGATTTGGTGCTGAAGACCTCTTATTTCCCCACATAATACTCAAAGCACAGATTTGTATACAACAGACATTTTTAAATATAAGATGAGTAAACAACTGTTATGACTGACAATTATTTTTCTCTGTACAGTTACTTTAGTGGAGCTCATGCCAAACAGAGAAGAATGCAGGAAGGAAAGATACAAAACACAAAATACACCTACTCCTGGAAGTGTCTTTCCATAGCAATTTCTGCAAGAGTAGGAAAGGCTATTTTTATATTTGTCATATTTCAATCTCTTGTTTTCTGTTTGCAGTATGATTACTTGATGCACTTCCATTTATCATTTAATTTGGCAGGTGCTAGCAACAAAGGAATTTTCCTACTAATTTCAATAATATTTAGTATATTAGTACAGTAGGTAATAGTTTCTCTTGTAATCTGATTTAATTATTTCCAATTTGCAAATTTAAAAAGAAAAGCAGACAGGGTAGATCATAGTTGGCATGTCACTTCCCAAATATAATTTACATTTTTCTCTTTACATACATCTTTAATAGTCAATTTCCTTTTTCCTATACATATTTTAGTGTGAAAATGTTTGCCATCAATATTAAAGTATGAATTATCTGTATAGTCATGTACACAGCTTACAGAATTACCTCAAATCCCATCCATTACACTCAAATTTAATAACCAATATCCATTTTGCTTCCATATTTTAATATTAAGTTGCTTGCTTAGCTGTGCACAGGAGATCCTTTTCAGTACTTTTATGTAGTATATGTATCCCCCCATTACAGTATGTATCCCCCAAAACAGAACTGGAAAAAAAAAAAAAAAAAAAGTTTTAAATTTTGAGATGTTTAAGTATTTATAAAAAAAAATCTTGAAAGCACTGTCTACAACACAAATGTAATATGTTTTAAATGACTTGTTTTCCAAAGTTAAATATCTTGTAAGATATTTTAGAAACACCCCTTAGCTCTGAATTGTAGTGATCCACACTTGTAGGTGGAACCCAAATACTTTAAACTCCCCATACATATATTTGCAACTCATCCTGCAACTGTACCAGAAAATATACAGAAAAGTAGATGTGTTGATCATGATTGCAGTTGTTTATTGTGATTCTATATTCTCATGACTGAAAGTGTGGCCATATAGAATGAAGACAGGAGAAAATTCCAAATCTGTACTGTTGACAGAGTTTTTCATGGAACATCAGAATCATTACTAAAATTATAATAATAGTGTATGATAAAAAATCAGGTACCACATCATTTGTAGGCTTTTTTTTTAGTCCGTATTTGGCAGCTATGCCAATTTAATTCAGTGGTAGGTTATGTTCTCTCTAATCCTTCTTATAACAAAAAGAGGTCACATAATCATGACCTATGTTATTGTGATGATAAGCTTAACATACTAGGCAACACCGTCTACTTCTGTATTAAATATTGCAGTCCTCAGTAACTGTGTTTTACATCTGTAGAGTGCCACAGATCAGCTGAAGTGAAAAAAATAAACAAAAATTTGTATTTTGTGACTCAGGCTAAGTCACCAGTAATGAGGAAAATAAAATCTTACTTTTAACAAAGAAGCAAAGAGAGAACAGTCTCTGTGAGTGGAGGATAATATAATGAATGAACCAGCAAGCTAGAAATTGTTTTCAATTTGTTAAAAACATATAAGTTGATAAAATATTTTTTCCCTCAACAAAGGGTTAAAACTTTTTGAAAGGTCTCATAGCTGCTGGAACAATGGAGTCATATGACTCTACTGCTTGCTATCAATTCATAACAGGAAAACACGATGGAAGTAGCAGTCCTGGTAAAGTTCCGCAATCAGAAGAGTGAAGGCACCAGATGGCACCTTTCTGAAAGCTATTCCCTTCAGCCTCCCCTGAGCCTCCCATGGGTCCCTGGCCTGTGGCTACCAGCCAAGTGCCAGCAGTAACACAGCAGTATATACCTGTCATGCTGGCTACACACTGGGATGAATTATGGTGTTATACAACAACAGCCTAACCTTTAAGGCACCAAAATGCTTCCTCTACTACTTCTCCCCTTTCTACCTGCTAGGCCTCAGCTTTCCAATGAAAGTTGACACTCTTTTTGCCAGGTCCTCCCTGATTATTTTTTGACAACACTGATACGGCCTGCTACAAGCTGGTCCTCCTGTAGCAACTGTTATGTCAGAACCCCCTCTGAAAGAAAGGGGATGCAAATTCAGGCCCCCTCCTTTTGCAGATGACAGACTGACCCTGTCCTTTTATCATAGGTAAAACCTCTACCACCTGTCCACTGTGTCCACACCAAACCAAAGCAGCTCTTCTTCCCAGTGCTTGTGGAGACATCTTCTCTCTTAACACATGAATAAACAACATTCATTTTCCCTTATTATTTTATGATTCTATAGTGTTCTGGTCCCGTAAGTTTGTCTTAAAATGAAATTATACTGCATTTCACATGCTACTGACTAACGATACTTCATCTGTTCCTTCTCACACATGCAGCCCAAGATGAGACATCATCCATGTCCAGGCACGTTTCCCTATTTCCCAGACATGCACTAATCCCGACAATGCAGCTGTTCAGGCAGAAACCCAGACCTCACAAAGAAATTCAAAAGAGAGAACATTGTTCTGTTCTATACTTTTTAGGCAGAAAGCATGCTGTAGGGCCGTACCTAATTCAGGAGAAGCGCTGGACAACTGAAATGGGACTCATTGAAGGACCCTTCACTTGCAGACAGCTGCCTGAGCCAACTTGCAGAGAAATACTAGGGAAAAAAAAAAAAAAAAAGTATTCAAATATTACACCTTAAATTATTGAACCTTAAAAAAATTCTCTCTACTTGAAATGTACAGGCTGGAACTTGCCCTCAAGACTGATACCTCGTCCTTTCAAAAATAATTCAGTGAAATGGTAATGGTGCTGGTTGCCTTTCTGAACACAGCAAGTGATAGTGAGGCTGCTTCTTCTATCCTTTTTTATTCAGCAGCTCAATGACTAAAGTCGGAAAGTTTTATTCATTTCATAATCAGGTAATGCAAAATGAGGCCAGTGATGCAACTAGTGTTGCACCTCATCTCTCAGGTAAAGGTTTCTAAGTTTTCTTTGACCCAGGGTCATGCCCATTCCATCTTCCTGTACGACGTGGTGGATTTTGTTTTACTTATAATGCCATCTCCAAGAGGAACAGCAAATACCTCAAAACACAATACAAGTTAACTAGTTTTTCTTACACCAGGTGAGAGATGGATTTGAATTTCTGGCCAGAGGAAGAACATCTGAGCCTTCCTTACCTGGGAAGGAATCCTAACCACCAGATTGCAGAATGAAAATCAGCTACCAGTGCTGTTTCTTCATTCATGCTTTCACAAGACTGAATTCTTTCAGAAGAATGAATGTAGCAGGTAGTACTCCAACTACTACACACAAAACCCCAAACATATTACACCCATTGCAGGGTAACAATTATATGTAAGACAGATGCAATGCTGGTCAGCCCTTGTCAATGCATATGTTCTCCGGGCTTACAAAATGCCCCCAATTTCTGTAGTCAAGGACCCTACACATCACCTACACCTACATATAACGTTGATGCTAACAAGGTTATGAGTTTATTAGGGCTTCACAACATGGCATTCATACCATAATTTTGGGTGACAGAGAACTTCTTTTAATAAAATGGTTCATGCTATCTAATGCACCTGTTTAGTCAGCTGTACTAAAAAAAAAAAAAAAAAGAAAGGCCCAAAAGCAGACTGAAGGATAAGTTGTACACATTGGAAGCAAAGCAAAAGGAAAAAAAAAAATGGGAAAATGGAATACTAGGAAGAAAAAAAAGATGGGATAAGCTTAACAGTGATTTTAGTCTATGCAGCCTTGAAAAATCTGTCTGCATTTTCATCTGCTTTGGTATTATTAAAACATGGCAAGATAAGGCAGGACAGAGCTGCTTAAGACCATTGGGTCCAACTGCCACAATCCACAATTAGCTGTAATAGATGCCAAGTCCAATAAACTCAGCAGTTATTACCACTGCCATCTGCAAGATAACATTTTTTCCTATCTCCACAAGGTAAAACGTTCCCCCCCCCCCTTTTTTTTTCAGGAACCTTAACAATGAAATAAGACCAAAATCCTCAAAAAGCCATGCATAGGAGCAAAATATGCTGCTGGAAAGAGCAGGGTGAAACAAAAATGACAGATTTATCATGTTAAAGGTGACATAACAGTGAACTATTTTTACACTGCTAATTGATTTCTACTAGTTTTCTAGTTTTATACTTTTGACAAACTTTCACTGTTGAACTTTAAGCTGTCTCCAGGTCAGGTGCTTGCTTTAGGTAATTGTAGTTCAACCTTTTACCCACTGCAAGAGACAACAGCCATCTGAGTAAGTGGTTTTTATAGTTCATACAGTGCATATGTAGTACATAGCACCATTTCCTCAAGGAAACTAAGGAGGCAGAATCCAGGGATTAGTGAACCAATGCTTACAAATTCAGATTTGAGTAGTTGTTTTATATACAAATGCAACTGTTTAGCATCAGCCTTAATAAAAATTTTGAAGTGAAAATTCCAAGGCTGGAAAAAGAGACAGAATCTTAAAAATGAGACTTACAATCCTAACTTTATTGGAACGCTTTTGAAAGGCCTAATCATCCATGAATTAATTTGAATACTGATATACGACTTAAAGACCCAAAATAAGACACTAAAGAAAACACGTTAGGACATACATTAGAAAGTGGCAAGAAGAGACAGAAGAGAAAACGTACAAGACTTGCAGCAGAATTGGAGAGACACAGAAGTTAAAAAAATAATAATAAGATTGGGGAAGATGTATATTCTTTATCCTTCATGCCATTTCAGTGTTTGTATTTATGACTGGAAATGACTTACTAGGTTGGAAAAGTTCCCGGATTGATGGTGGCTCTCATAACACCACATGGTTTATGGCCTGCTGGGCAAAATGAGGGGCAATGGCCTCCTTGATTTCCCTGTATTCAGTGACTGCTTCCTGGTGACGTGCACGTTCAGTCTTCAAGCAGGAAGAATTCCACATGCTTCATAAATCTTGAATTAGCTGCTGTACTGGAGGGGCTTTTTTATTACTGTTAGAATGCTCTCAACAAAGCTGTCAGCAATACTGCAGGCCACCAAGATATTTCTAGTTATAAAACACGCAGGAGAGATCTAGAGGCATGGCTGTCCGGTAATAATTCTGAGCCTGTGACTGTAAATCGCTCATTTCATTACAGAGAGTTGAGAATTGTACTGATTAGATGAGACTTCACAACCCTCCCTTAGAACTTAGAAAAATGGGCCATAGGAGTATCACTAATAACTATCCAGTTACTTCAGACTGGGGTGCATTTGCATGTGTTTGTAGATGTAAATGTATGAAAACGTATACTTGTGTATATGTTGTTTAATCTTAAACCATTAGGCTTCCACTATAATCATGTTAATGCACACCTTGCTCTGCTGACAGCATTCAGTTGTCAGACTCATGACTAACAAGCTAGCACATATAAATTAATTCAACACAATTCATGCCCTGCCATGTCTTATTTGTTATCACAGCACACTAAGACAGTATGCTGAAATACGTGAGAATAGTAATTTGTTCTAAGAAATATATGAATGCTCTTTTCATATTGAATTTGCTTGCAAGTGTTTTCAACTAACTGTAAAGATATATACACTCATGCACACACAGACCCTCTTAATAAAAAACTGAGACAACTGGCAAACTGAGGGAAAAAGGCTCTGCAGCATTAAACATAGGAAAGAAACCCAGAACCAAAGAAGCAACAGAAAACAAAACACTGAGTCCACAAAGAAAGCAACAAAGAAGGAAAGCCAAAGATAATGCTGTGTTTATGCAGAAACAGAAAATCTCATTCAACTGGGAAAAAGTCCAAAACAGACAGCTGACCTTGTGTGATATATTCAAGCAAGACCACAGAAAATCTGATTCCCTATTGTTTCTGAGGGATGATTTACCAGTAACACCTTCTAAAGCTCTGTGTTATTAAAGATAAAGGCTTTGTGTTTCATCTGCTTTGTGCAATGGTTCTGCTGTAAAATAGCCTACTAACCAGAAGGTAATGTCACAGGGTGCACAAACAGGAAAGTGAAAAAGAGGCAGTGCTACATCACCTAGTCTAACTGGTTGTGAACAGGCACTCATGAAGCATGGGGAAGCTCTGAGAATCCTAATAATGCCATATTCGGCAGGAAAATCAAGATCGGGATTCAGAGAGTACCTACCAAATTAAGAAACACTAACCCAAGGGAAATTGAGTGCAAAAAGTTGTAGTGACCAGCAGAAAGCAGGGAATCAACAAGAAATAGCCAGAGTGTAGAATATGGAGTGATGAGAGGTAAGAATACACTGTAATACTTGCACAAATAAAAAAAAAAAGAATGAACCTATTAGTTTTATCTGGGAGATACCTGCAATCCGAAAGCAGATATGAAAAGATAAAATGACCAGTCTGAGAAGCAGCTGTACAGCAGGCAGCAGGGAAAGGTGAGAAAAAAAAAAAAAAAAAAAAAAAGAGCAGCAGATTGTGATTTTGAACCTGCAACAAAATTCTGGAGGTGAGGGGCTGCAGAACACTGTATCTTTGTACATTTTTCAAACATTCATGACATGCAAATTTCCAGAAGTTTCCACATAAAGCTTATCCTTATAAAACATTTAGAGCAATGCATGGAGCTAAATAATTTATAAATCTTCAGTCATAAAATGCTAAAAGTAAGGCCAATGCAGAAACAAGTTTGCTCTGCTTTGGCAGTCTTTCCCTTGACTTTAATCTTTTTCCAGCAGCACAACTCCCTCACCCACACGAGGTGCAATATCGGGAACCTCCATCCCTCCATTTTCTGCTGAAATTTCCTTTGCCCACATTTTGACTACAGCAAACAGTTAAAACCTGAAGTTAAAACTCAAATGTAAACAAGATCATTCAGCAGTACATCCTCATCATGAAGCACTGAATGCTCATCAGCCTGGGAATTATCCTAGGGCTTCTTTAAAAAGAGAAATGAAGACTTGAAGCCTCTTTAGGAGCTTTCTGTGGATGCCATAAGCAGGAAGATGCAGTGAATAACAGTCAGGCACAGAAGATGACAGCCTGTTCCCTCACATATGTGGGAGAGCAGGTAAAAAATAGTTCTTTACTAAAACCACTCTTCATTCTTCCATTTTCAAGCAGCTCTAAAAATGAAGGATTTGCATTCCTATAGCAGCCAGTCACATGGATCGGTGACTGACTCAACCGCACGGCCAACTGATGGAGTTCCTGTCCTAAAAGGCTTTCCATCTAGAAGAGCAAGGCAAACTGTTGCTTCTGAAAAGGGAGATGTTTTTTGCTTCACAGGTGACTGGCTGAGAGTGAACTACAACATTTCAGATGAAAAGGGACCACTAGCATTACATGATCCAGTCTACTGAGTAAAGTGTTATGAAAATCCAGTAAGTTATTCACACACCACTTTACCAACAAATGTCACTATCATTAATTAAAAGTAATGAACCTATTGGATTTACTTGGGAGATATTTGAAAATATGGAAGTGGATCTGAGAAGACACATCACAATACATCTAAAGGCAGATTGGTCTCAGTCACCTCAATGCTCTGCAACTTGTGTACAGCTAGTCATTAGCAGGAGTGCAGGGGAAGACATAGATCTATCTGTCCTATACCCATAAAGTAAAATTAAGGTTAACTTGCCCCAAACCACAAAAAATATTTTGTCCCCCCAGAAAAACTGAAACTCCTTATACCACTGTAGTATCTGTCTTTACACACAGAAATAAGACATGCTACCAAGACGTCCCCTTCACATGCTCCAAGGTATGCGGCAGCACAAAAGGCCCACCACAGGCCCTGGCAGGATGTTGAAGGGAGGTTTCCTCACTAATCTCTAAAATTGGGCTTTCAACCACCGTAAAACAAAGGCTGCTGCAGAGTATATGGAACTGAATATTATGCAACGTTGCCAAGGTTTTGAAAAAAGGTAGAGAGGTACATTTAACGGAATTATCTACCCATGTAAGAAAATTGCTGCAATACTCTAGGATAGTAGATTTTATAATATAGGCAATGCCTTCATGATAACTCCATATATTTGAAAACAGGTCTTAAGATGGCTAGAGTATACATGTTAAAAGAAAAGAAAAAAAAAAAAAAAAGGGAAAAAAAAAGTAGCTCATATATCTTTATTGTGCTGTCAGAACACAGGTCCTTTAAATCAAGCTCAGCACTCAAATGAGAAACTCAGTATTTCACTATTGTCCACAGCAATGGAAAATAAACACTTGGGACTTACTACAGGCCAACCATCCTTGATCATGCACTGTTCACAGGCAAGCCTGCGTAACCATCTGCATTCTGTTTCCTGAATTACAGCTAATTCCATGTTTTGTAGTAGCATTTCTCATCATGTGAACACAGGCTCCTCATTAACATTTCTGATGCTACTTATTTATTTTTAAGGCCTGGCTATGTTAAAATACTATATATACTTGCACAGTACTAAAGATTAGACTTAAGAAAAATTGTCATTGATTCAGTATGAAAATAGAAGAGGAACTGCAGAAGTGGAATGCTAGCACTGGAAAATAATGTGCTACCTGTATCATCTTAAATGAACAGCAAAGGCTTCACACAAAAATTTGTGATGCTTATTCCTGCGCTCAACCACAGATATAATTACTAAAGTAGCAAGGTTGTAAAGCTCTAAAGGGAGTCATTTAAGCCACTGTTCTCCAACGTGAGGCAAAGTGGAACCACAAACATGATGAAAAACATGCAAACAATGTAATTTAATTTATACAGTATCTGGAGACCCAGAATTTTCTTAGAACCTGCATAGTTACATCATTTTATTTGTCAAACAATGCTTTTCTTTTTGGGTGGGGAATAATGATACATTTCTATTCTATATACAGCAATTTTGCCAGCCTGAGAAATCAGAAAGCAGGAATTGTTTTTTATTCTCTTTTCCATTTTTCGTAAGAAGAACTAAAATAAAAGACCTCTAACAAATGGAACTTCCTTCCTGTGGAAATCACTACTCCAAATTGAATCATTAAAAAGACTTTAACAGGAACCTTTATCAGTCTCATTCTGGCAGAAATGTGCTTACCATTGGTTTTAGTTATGCAGATAAATGAAGGGCACTGGCTCTGGAATCAAAGAGCTAGTGACAAAATGGCCTTGCTTATAACAATGTAAAAGATGGTTAAGAAATGATTAGAATAACTATTGCTGGATCTAAATAATTTTGATGGATCACTGCATTCATGATATGGAAAATACACAAGAATGATATACTGCACAATACAACTAACACATCCTTGTGATCTTTAAGAAACCACAAAACATTTCTAACACATCTGTGACATAGAGGTTCTGTATATACATATTTCATTTTCAGGTACAACAATACTCATACCAAACTTCTGCATTTAATACTTCAACTCCTTCATCAGACAATGCAGATTCATTCAAATGAAAAGAGTGCATATTTATTTCAGCAAATAATAATAATAAATAAATCCTAAATGATTTATATGCATTTACTCAACAAATTGCAACAGATACTGTGTTTAAAACCACTACCAGTAGCTCAAAGGTCAACAGTGTTCTTCTAGCAAAGAAGTGGCAGAAGCCATTTCCTTCAGAGCTATTTGCTCTAAATAGAGCTTGCTAAATGCCATCCCTACCTTATCTCAAGCAAAGAGCATATTCTTCCATTAACACTTCCTTTTCATTGAAAACTACTACTAACTGGCTCATACAGAAGATCCTACTGCCTAGGACTGATGCTATTGACATCCTTAACTGGAAACACACCATTTCTGCTGCCAGGGAAGCCTCCTCATCTGCCAAGGAGGAATTTGCATAGGGAAATAAATGTTTTTGTTTGTTTGTTTGTTTTTAATTTTTTTTTTTGAGCTCTTTGTTCTTAGACACATGAATTTAGATTAGGAACAAGTCTCTCCAATGCTAATAATGAGCTGACCCAAGATAAGAAAACACTACACTGAAAAAAAAAATCTCTTCCTAGAATTTGAGGTTTAAAACGAATAATATTGCTATTCATCTGTGTGATGGAGACAGCACCCAACACAGTTTAATCATTACCTCCCAGCCTCCTTATCTTACATTACAATTACTTATTAACCTCATGTGAAATGATGGTAGCATAGTTATATTAGAATAGCAGACTTACTAGAAATATTAAGAAATAATGTGTGCTTGCACAATTTTTGCCCATATTCATTTTCTCATTGTGTCAGAAGTAGCAGAGTGTTTTTACTTCTCTGTAAACCTCCTGGAAAAGCTTGTTTCTGTCTCTGTGAAGACACACTAGCATTTCTTTTAATGTTTTGGTACTCCACTGTAAAATAACAGGGCAGATTTATTCCAAAACTAGTAAATATTTTAGAATTTCCTTTTCTGATCTGACATCAGCCTTCTTCTCCTTTTCCCTCTGTTGAAGAAAACGTGAATGAAAACATAATTCGTCATCTCAATGTGTGCATGTACGCACACACTGTGAATAAAAGGACATCAAATTCCATGCACATATGCACATTTGTGATCTGGTCTGCTGTTCTCCTGCCATCAAATGTAAGATAAAAAGCCTTCATGACATCTTGCTACTCAGATATTGATGATCTGGCAACACATCTATTCCCCCTCCTGGGGTAATAACCAAGCCATAGCCCATAACCCTGATTATACCCACCACCTTCTCCATAACTGACTCCCCCAAAAATAATTTGGAGAAAGGGATGACAGCAGTAAAATTCTGGCTTCAAAACTCAGAATATTTTGTTCTCCAAGAAATTACGTATTTTCAATCTGAAAAATATAATAAAGGAAGCTGCAATATCAGTTTCAAAGATCTTTTTAAATGATCTCGTAGCAATGTAGCTATCCAAACAACAATAATAGTAATAGTAATAATAATAATAATAAGATCAAGCTGTTCTTCTATGCTTAAATACAAATCAAAAGCAAACTAGTCCATTCATATTTAGAGAATTTTTGCAAAATATTTACCATATCTCTGTGTTTATGTACAATCTTCTAAAGGTTTTAAAAACAATAAATAAAAAAATATTTTTTTTTAAAAAAAAAGAGTAACAAAGTTTCCTTTCAAATACAGGAACATGTTTGCTTCAGATCTCCAACTTTAAATAAAAACATTCCATGGAAAACTCATCAAAATAGCTTTCATTTTTGTTTGAGCTGCTTCACAGGAATATCTGCAAGAGGTGCAGGAATATGAGGCTCAGGTAGCCAGCTGCACTTCTCTGCAAGAGTCTATAGGCAAAGGGACCACAGCAGAAGACAAGCAGAGCCTGAGAGGGAGCTTGCACACCAAACCTATAGATACCTTAGAGATACATGACAGATGTGCATTCCTGAGAAAGTACCAGAGCCTTGCCAGTGCACATGACAGAAACCTAAGCACAGTCTAATACGATCTCCTGCTACCTCTATACCTGTTTGTCCATTCTAAAACATAAAACAAAGCAAAAATCTCCCATAAAACAAAACAGAGTATCTGAAATATAGAAAAGATATAACTAACAGAAAGTAAGCAAAACTGTACATGTCCCCCAGTCAAAGCCCTCTGACAAAGTTTAAAATGTAAGTCAAGAGTTTACAAGTCAATTGCTTGAAAATCCTTAATTATGGTATTTATCACCTTTGAGTTACAATGAATAAATTCTTCCAGGTGAGAAAATCAGATGGAGGCACTTTCCCAGTTTAAGATTTCTGCAGCTGTAATGTTGAATTCTGATTATATCAATGGAGAATCTCAACTGAGATACACAGTGTAGATAAATTTATTAACATACTATTGCCTTCTTACACAGAAAGACTATTGAGAACACAGGTACTTAAATTATTTTATTGTACTTCAAGAACATGAATGCATAAGAAAGTGATTTATTGGAAACCAAACTATGAACTTAATAAAGCAAAAGCAGGCTGTACCACAAGAACTTCATGCTGTTTTGTGTTTATATTGCAGAAATATTTTCAGCAATTTTATATCAACTGTTTTCTATTCTAAAGTACACAGAGCAGCACTCTTCTAAAAGTAATGTACAGGTTTAAAATTTTAAGCCACAAGCATTCTCCAAGCACTACAATTGAAATAGCATGCCTAACACCTGGAAAGAAGTGTTTGTAGAGTGCTACCTTTCACATAGCTGTATTTAGGTACTAATACCTCAGTGCTGAATATATTTGTCCCTCCAAAGCAGAAATTTGCTTATAAAAATCAAATGGATGGTCTTAAACTAAGCAGCACAAATGGTCCAAATGCAGTGGAAGAGTATCAGTGCATTCTAGATCTGGGGGTCATCATATGGTTGTAAAGGGTTAGCTTGAACTAGCAGCAGAAAAAAGATAGCTACAAATTCATCTTCATTTTGCTTTGCAAACATACCAGTTGACTACAATGAGAGAATAGTAAAGCAAATGCTGAATACTCTCAGCAAAAGCCTTTCCTTCATGTCCAGCAGATTCTGAAGTGACTATAAGCTGACTGAAAAATATAAAACTACAAAAGGTGTAAAGAAATCAAAATTATTTTGAAGACATAAAAGACTTACAAAAAGAATTATTAAAATTAGAAAAAAAAGCACAACTGTGTAAACCATGTATATACCAGTGCATCTGTGACCAGCTAATAAAAAAGTTAATGTATTTAATGTATTTTTTTTTTTTTTCCAGACAATGGTCAAGGTATTAGGTATAGTTCATATATCAAAGGATCTCAGTTAAGATGGTCACATGCGTAGGATGGGTAGACCTACAAGGATTCAGAAAGGAAGAACAACTGAGGTATAGAATGTGCACACATCAGAGAATCATTAAGGTTGGAAAAGACCTCCAAGATCATCTGGTCCAACCATCACCCTACTGCTAGTGTCACCCACTAAACCATGTCCCTAATCACAAGGTCCAAGCTCTCCTTAAACATCGCCAGGGATGGTGATGCCACCACTTCCCTGGGCAACCCATTCCAATGCCTGACTACTCTTTCTGAGAAAAAGTTTCTCCTAACTTCCAACCTAAACCTCCCCTGATGCAACTTGAGGCCATTACCTCTAGTCAGTCTCACCTCAGTGCCATGTAAAGCTACGGAGAAAAGTATTCTAAAAGTTACTGAAAAACACCTGAAGGACAATGCAGTCATCGGTCATAGACAACACAGGTTCATGAGGGGAAAGTTCTGCTTAATGAATTTCATTTCCTTTTAGGCCAATCTAGTTAAACTAGGAAAGCCAGTGGATATAATATTCTCATGTCCAAGAGCTGCAAGGACTTTCACACAAGCTTAGAGATGTAAGGATGGGAACCTGAGAGGGAGCTGTCGGATACAAGGCGATACAGCCAGGGCTGGTACCGGGCACTGCTAATTGACTGCAATGTGCAACAGTTTTGACACAGGAGTTGCAGTTGCCCAAGCATGAACCATGTCTAGAAATTAGACACATGGGTTACATCAGAATAACATGTTTTGTCAGTCCCTGGAATGCATGTTCACAGTTCCTATTTGCATATGGACAAACTTTTGAGGGCCAAAGCTTGGTGGCCGCTGTCTCTGATACAGACACAAGGGGAGCTGTGGCTGGGTACCATCTGTGCCCAGAGAGTGACTGACTCTCACCAGTCCCATCTCACAACAAGAACAACAGCAGGTGGCTCCCCTGACATACCAGCCTCTGGAGGTCACCTGGTGAACCTGCCCTTCACAAGCAAGGCCACCTAGAGCACGCTGCCCAAGACCACGTCCAGATGGCTTTTGACTGTCTCCACTGTGACTCCACAACCTCTCTGAGCATCCCGTGCCAGTGTTTGGTCACCCCTACAGTAATACACGCACATCCTGATGTTGTGCAGACAGAACTGCCTGTAAGAAGAAATGAAAATGGAGATGTGTGTGTTTGGGGGCAGGAAGGGGGAGAAAGAACAAACCAGAGAAGAAAGAAAGGAAAAAATAACAGGTGAGAGGAGAGAAGAGGCGAGGAGAGGCAAGGCGAGGAGAGGAAGATTGCTGCGATGCAGCTGTGGTGGAGGGTACAAAAAACCAGAGTGTCCAAAGGAGGCCAACAAAGACAGTGAAGGGTCTAAAGGGGAAAACTTAGGAGGAGCAGCAGAGGTAACTTGGGTTGTTCAGCGTAGAGAAGAGAAGGCTGAGGAGTGACCTCATAGCATCTACAGCTTCCTCAAGACGGGAGGGGAAGGGAGCAGAAGGGGAGGT